>JABUQX010044103.1:42500-51948 GCA_015478945.1 Trachelipus rathkii | reverse complement strand
TGCACCAGCCACCTTCTTGGCATCCAACATATACCTTAAATATTTTTAAAACTCAGACACTTGTTCCAGCTGCTCACCATTCAACATAACCTCACACTGAGGACTGTCCTCACTCACAACCATAACCTACTCTTATCTACGTTACTTTCAAACCCCCTTTTACACACCGTGCCAAATCTCTCTACCACTCTTCTCAAACTTTCAAATTCGCCACACAAACCAAATCATCCGTACATAATAGGTAGGGCACCTCCACTCATCTCCATTCTCCATCATTCTAACACCATTTCCTGTCACGTCCCACCTTCAATTCTTTCATAACCCCATTCATATACAAATTGAATAACCAAGGGAGACATAACACAACCCTGCCTCTCTCCGCTATTATCCTAATCCAATCACCATTGACACCATTTATTCTTACACACGTCTCACTATCGTCATACATACTTTTGATTCCCACAGAAGCCTACCACCAACACTATATATCACTAACACTCAAGCCATAGAGCTTCCCTATTAACCCTATCAATACCCCTGTTATGCAAATCCATGAAACTTAAATACAATTTATTCTTCTTCTGTCTCATTTTCCAATCATTTGCTTTAATGTAAAGATCTGATCCACACATCCTCTACTACACCTAAACACCTTGTTCTTCACCTCAATCAGTCCTTCTGTCACTCGGACGCCTTCTTTCGACCAAAATACCAATATATTTCTTCCCTATAACACTCGATAAACTAATTCTATAATTTCTAAGTTCCCTTTATCTCCTAACCCAGATAACATCTTTTCTAACCATATACCTCCATAAACGCTGATTAATAACCAAGATCCAATCAACTAGAAACTTGCCTCCGTCTTGATCATTTCACCAGTAATTTCATCTATACCTGCAGATTTACTCTTCTTCTTCAGCTATCTCACCCTACCCATTTCCTCTTCTAATAACTCATCCCCAAAATACTCATTCCTTCTGCACCATCAAACCCACACACACAGTCACTATCACCTCTTCATTACTGCCAATATTATACAGATTTTGAAAGTGCTTCCACACTCCTCACACCCATTTCATCAGTTACAAAAACACCATCCCTATTCATTATTCAAAGCAGATTCCCCTTATTCTCATTCCAGAAGAGCTTCCTATTCCCTTTGTATGTCCCCATTCATCCTCCTTCCAAACTGTTCATTTACCTCTTGTTTCTCTTACGTATGCATATCTTTTAGCATTTCTTTTTCCTCCTTATATAATTCCAAGCATCTTTCTTTTGAAGCTTCATCTTTTGCTTTTCAGTACAATCAACCACGCTTTTTTTTTCTTTTTAACCGCTTGCACTTTCTTCATTCCACCAATTAATGTTCGTGATTCTTACTCTCCTACTCTCTTAGCACACCCACATACTTCTTTTGCACTGCTAACAATTGTTTCCAGATTTCTATTTGTTTCCAGTTTATTCACCTTCTCAACTGATTTACTTGCGAAGCGTTTTACCACTTATCCTGCTTACCAGTTCACTAAACTTTCAATTTTAATTTTACCCTTCCTTCCGTATCACCCTTCCTCTCCATCCAAGTCCCCACTAACTTAATTTCACATAGTACAACATAATGATCCGATAATAATCCCATTTCTAAAAACCTCACTGATTTAACATCCAACATATACTTCAACATCTCCTTCTTTCCTTCACAACACAAAATCAATCATACTTTCTTTCACTTCTGATACCATCTCTACCTACACCAACCCCAGTATACTTATGGATACTCTTGTGTTTAAAGAAAGATACTTACACACACACCTCTCTCTCCTCACAGAAATCCATCACCTCCTACCATTCTCATTTTCTCTTGACACCCCAAAACCACCTGTTATACCATCCTTTTTTGATCATAAAGAGTATATATATATATATATATATAAGAAAGATATAGCAGCAGCAGTTATATATATATATATATATATATATATATATATATATATATATATATATATATATATATATATATATATATATATACACTGTATATATAAAATCCGTATTAATAGGCAATATTTAGGCCTAGAAGGGGTATTGGTAATACTGTATAATTTAAAACATCTTTAATATACATAAAAAGAGGTATTTTAAAAAAAAACAAAAACATTTTTTTTAAAAACCGTTTTAATCACCCAAACCTACTTTTTCACAACCCTACCTCTACTCCTAGTAAACGGTTTCTCATATTCCTTCACTTGTTCACTGGGTTTATTCCCACCTTCCGCTCTTTCATCGGTCTCTCCTACTTCATTCACACTTCCTTCCCTAGGTAATAGCTCAGACATTTCTGACATTTCTGCAATCTCTTTCTCGATCTCTCTCATCCTAGCCGTCCCATGAAGCTCTAGGGTGGATTTTCTGTCTGTGACGAGTTCTCACCAATAATGGTACAGAGGGGCGGTAAGGCTGGGCTATCCTTTCGACTTTTGTCATATTCTTCTACTGCTTTTCTTTCTGATGCATGACACGCACCTACCCCCAGTCTTGGGGGCAAAGAGGAAGATAAAGAAAGAAGAAAGAAAGAAAGATATTATATATATATATATATATATATATATATATATATATATATTTATATATATATATATATATATATATATTTATATATATCTATATATATATATATATATATATATATATATATATATATATATATACAGTACTTACTTCTGCCCCACCTTAATTGGAGGGATACACTTCCTCCAGGAAGCCAGTGCCGCCACTGGGCGGTTCCACAGGTCGAGTAGAGAAGTTATAGAGAAATCGGTGCGGGGGGCGAGAGCAAAGCAATCCCAGAAGGAGGTGCCTTCATTGTGTCTTGGGAATTATAACATCTGGTGCAAGTGGGGAGGTGACATTATCTAGTTTGAATCTATATTTATATTGCATGAGTTTTGGTGGTGACTCATCTGCCCGGGCGAGGTCGATTTGGTTTCTGGACAACGTTTACTTCGCTAGGGGAAGGTTTTGGGGGTAGTGGGTGTTTAGTAAATTGTTATTGGGCGGTTTTAAGGTATGTGTAGAAAGTTAGATGTGCATGGGATATGCGTAACTATGACCTATTAAGAGGGGGAGGGGGAATTCATTATGTTGTAAGTGTTGTAATAGAATTGAGCTGGTGAAGAAGGGGGAATTTTAGTCTGTCGGGGAGTGGGGGTTGGAGAGAATTTGGTTGACAAGGGTGGGATGGATTACGTGTTTTCTGATAGAATTGAGTCCCCACCATCTCCAGGTGTGTGGAGATGGGGAGGATGGAAGTTTCATCGTGTAAATGTTGGATTGGGGTGGTTTTTGTGCAACCTGTGATAATTCTGAGGGCTGTGTTTTGAAGATTTGTAATTTATTTTGTGTTCGATTTTGAGAGTGTTGGGAACCATGCTGGTGGGCATAGTTTAGATTTGTTCTAAGGAGTTGTTTATAAGTAGTGGTGAGTGTGTTTTTTCTGTCACTGAAGTTATGATGAGAAAGGGTTCGGAGGGTGTTTAGTTTACGTCGGGTTGAGGAAGTGATTTGGTCGATGTGGAGGGAGAATGTCATGTGAGTGTCATAGGTAAGTCCCAATATTTTTGGGTTTTTGTTTAATGGAAGGGGGTTGTTGTTCAGGGTGATTATAGGATGGAGGGAGGATTGGTGACGGTCAGTAGCTAAAAGGGTGATGGAGGATTTAAGGGGGGATGCTGTCATTCTGTTGAGGTTAACCAATTTTCTAATATATATATATATATATATATATATATATATATATATTTATATATATATATAAAATATATATATAGCATATATATATATATATATATATATATATATATATATTGTTACGGCGAGGAGGGAAACGACCCCTGCCAATAGTCGAAAAAAGAAAAGAAAACCCTAAGCGCAGAAAGCTAATAGGACAGAAAATGATCGACGTGATCAGCAAGAGAGCGCCAGCCCAGCCGTTGCGCAACTCTTTCTTGCAGAATAAAAGAAAGAAGGAAGGAACACTGGATACTCTATATGTTACTAAGGAGACTATCTACTAAATAAAACGCAGACACACAAGTTCATATAAAAGTATATAATTAAAAAAAATTGATATGTACAGCTTGTGCTTTGCACAGTAAATTTCTTTATAAAAAAAATATAATATAAGTCAATAGGCCTATCTAAATATAGGGCTATTGTTTATGAAATTAGTTAAATTAATTAATAATATAGTTTATCTAAATATAGTGGCTAATCGACGCTGACGGGATCGTAGAGGTAATAAAATTGAATTACAAGAACGATCAATATTCTCGCGAAGATAGCCAACCGAGCATAAATGATTCAAGAATATAAGTCGCACAACTTTATGATGACAGAATATGGTAATGGTCGGGTTAATGATTATTAACTCGAGCTATCAAAATATGCATATATATAGATATATGCATATTTAAAGTAAATTATGAAAATAGTTATTTTTTCTTTTTTCTTTAATTTAACAATCGATTAATATTTGATTATCTTATATATAAGCACAAGGCAAAAATGGCAGAATCAGAATTATTTAGAGTCGTATTCTCGTAAATAATGTGCATAAAATTGATCAAATTGAAACAATACTTATTAAATTCGAAGAATCAAGACATACATATACACAGATGTATGTGTACTCGAGTTATTGCGGAACTGAGATTAAATAAATGAAGATTTACATAAGTTAGGTGAACAGTTATTTGAACATTACGACTGAAGCATCAAAATTATTATAACCCCAAATTATGTATGTTAAATAAGAATTACGTAACTTGGGTGGACAGGTTACTGGTCCCCTTGTTGGTAACACTGACGGTATTGAACGGCAGAATATGTGCAATAGGACTGCACCGTTATTAATTTTGCAGTAAGACGCCGCTCCGTCGATCGGCCATGTATTATGCCAACCGTGGTGTTCGCAAGAAAGGTTGGAACCACGCTTTGATTATGGATGCTTTCAGTTCTGGATAAAATTAATCCAAGCCTAGATCAAGATGGGACTCAAGCCCAGTTCCCTGCGAAAAATGCCGCTGTCAGAGATTTTGCGCAATACATTAGACAAACTATCCATTCAATATATTGCCAAATATTACAAAGAAATGACGAATTGTTAAGAAGTTGGACATACCCTAATATGGGGAATCTTCAATCAATGAATTGACGGTACAGATTTTAATTAATACCGATTTTTGCCAGCAGCAGAATACTTGGCTGCTAAATGTATAAACTTTTTATAATACAGATTCCTTCAAATTGTTACTTTGTCAGTTTGTTTTACCACCTAACCTAGAAAGGAAAGGTGCTCATAAATATTTAAAGAATTAAAATGTTGTCATGTATATTCTATAGAATATGCATGACATTTAAACTTAGCTTATTTAGCTCCTTGAGTTTTGCCCACACTACACATAAGCTTCTTTCCTTTGAGCCTTCCACTGTGTGGCCCGAATCCACCATCGTCATTCTCTGACCATCTGCCGAGCAACACAATCTGGAAAGGGAAAAAATGAAATGGCAGCAGGCCCATTACATTATATATATATATATATATATATTATTACTGTCGTTATTATATATATATATATATATATATATATATATATATATATATATATATATATATATACTGTATATATATATAGACAAACATAGATTTAAAAGATAAACTTAATAGGTTTATATAAAGCAAAAAAATATATAAGTTATGCTAAGTATATTAAGTTATATATATATATATATATATATATATATATATATATATATATATATATATATATTTTTTTTTTTTTTTTTACAGATTACCACCACTCATGGGCTGGGCTCTTCTTTCAAGGAGGGGCAGGAAATAAAATGGTAGAAAGCTCACCAAAGCTCCAAACCTAACGCAAATCTCTCAGGTGTGTGCAGACGTGGGTTTTTAAAGAGGAAGAGCTAAATACAGTAGGAAAACAGAAGATGGCAAGGAGTTCAACAGAGAAGAGAAGTGGCTGGAAAGGAGGAGGCACCACAACGAACGAGTCTAGGATTTTCAATGCTCACGCAAAATTCATGCGAGAGCATGGCACCCCATTGCGACGCAATGGAGGTGGAATGCGAGTGGCCAACTCCTCTGAGCATCTACCGTTGTAGTACCTATAGAAAAGAGATAGTGTGCCAACGTCACGTCGCAGAGATAGAGGGTCAAGAGAGTTAGAAAGTAGGGACAGTTAATTAGTCTCTTAGCTTTAGACTCGACTCTATCCAATAGAAGGGTGGAGCCGGAGCCCCCCAGATGTGAAAACAGTACTCCAAACAAGGGTGAATAAGGCCCTTATATAACTGGAGTAGTTGTGCAGAAGAAAAAAATTTCCGGCAACCTGAACAGAACTCCCAGCTTCTTTGAGGCCACCTTAGCAACCTTTGTGATATGAGGTTTCCAAGATAATTTTTTGTTTATGTTCAGACCAAGAATGTTTATGTTGTCAACAGGTGAGACGTTAGAACCGTCGAAAGAGATAGGAAAGTTAGGAGGTGTTTTTGAGAGGGAGATGTAAAGAAGTTGAGTTTTCAAAGAGTTGAATTTCACAAGGTTGTGGTGGCCCCACTGGGAAATCCCATCCAGGTCGGCAAGAATAGAATCGGAAAGCTGAAGACGAGAGGCAACTCTAGATGCAAAAGAGGGAGCAGATTTGAAATGAGTGGAAGAATGGAGAGTTGAGTCATCGGCATAAGAGTGAACAGAGTTAGAAGTACAGCTGAGGAGATCGTTGATGAAAAGTAAGAATAAAGTTGGAGATTAAACAGAACCTTGAGGAACACCACAATTAACAGGGAAAGAGGAAGAAGTCACTCCATCAACGAGTGCTGATATGGAGCGACCAGAGAGAAAACTTGACAAGAGTAAGCAAAGAGAAGGAGGAAACCCAAAGGAAGGGAGCTTAGAGAGTAGCGACGCATGCCATACCCGATCAAAGGCTTTTGATATGTTAAGTGCCACCACACAAGACTCCCCATAGTCCCTAAGGGCAGAAGACCATAAATCAGTTAGATAGGAGAGTATGTCACCAGTTGACCTCGGGCGTCGAAAGCCATACTGATGATCTGAAAGAAGGGAATGAGACTCCAGATGATCCAGGAAATGAGAGTTAAGAAGAGTTTCAAAGATCTTAGATAGAATACAAGTGAGAGCTATAGGACGATAGTTTGAAGGATCAAGTGGCTGCCCCTTTTTCGGGATTGGTTGGACATACGCGCTTCCAGCACTGAGGAAATGTACCAGTATTAAGGCATAGAGTACAGTTGAACGAGGACAGGGGCCAGCTCGTTCCTTAAAACACGGGGAGGAATGCCATCCGCCTTCCTTCCTGACACTCATAGATCTCAGAATCCCATGCACCCGATCATGCATCATGGGAAGAGGCATAGGAAACCTGGAGAGGAGAAGAAGCAGGAGGAGAGATGCCAACGTCCAGGGTAGAATTAGATGAAAAAAGGAGGCCGAAGAGATTAGCCTTTTCAGTAGAGAGTTAGCTACATATCCGTCAGAGCGAATAAGAGGAGGAGAGGCAGATTTACAAAAGTTATTAGAGATGTTTTTGGCAAGAGGCCAGAAATTTTTATCAGTAGGAGAGCCAAGCAGGTTGTCGCACTTTCTTTTAGTGAAAGCGCGCTTAGCCTGTCGAATAATAGCTCTGCAACGATTCCGAGCAGAATGGAAATTAGTAAGAGTGATAGGAGAACGAGAGTTTTTCCATGCCCGATAGGCAGTCTCTCTCCTGAGAAGAAACTTCCCATCGAACCATGGATTTTGTGGAGAAAAAGATTTAGTTGAAGATGGAATGAACCCGCTCATACCCTCGACGATTACGGCCCCCACCTTTTCAGCGGTGACCGAAGCGTCCTCCGAGTCAAAGCAAGATTCATTCCAAGAATAGTTAGTAAAGAAACGACGCAATGCCCCCAATTAGCCCGATTAAAGTGCCAGAAAGTATGTTTGGGGCATGGTGGAGCTGCTGGAGAAAAAGTTTTAAAATTAAGAGCTACAAGATTGTAGTCAGAGTTACCGATAGGAGGGAAAATTGTGAATTTATATCGAGAAGGAGTAGTGGTGAAACATAATTCAAGCGTGTTCAAGAATTGGTTAAGGTGACCGTGTAGGTTTCTTAATTATCTGTTCCAGATCGTTGAGAATACTGAATGTTTTGGCTTCCTCCCCTCCTGCATCAGTATGAGAGGAGCCCAACCACTCAGTGTGATGTACGTTGAAATCACCTAAATAGATGATCTCAGCATTTGGATATATATATCTCTCTAACTCTAACAACTCCCAGGAAGGGCTTTCGCCCTGTTAGTTGGTCCAGCATCTTCTTCTTCTGGCCTGAAACTCTTAACCCTAGAGCACTCTAGAAGACTATTTCTCGGCGCAATGGTTTCGACGCCAGTCCTCGAGTTAAACGTGTTTTCGCCCTTTCAGTAGAACTAGCATCTTCTTCCATTAGGTCTCAAAACTCGTTCTCCCAGAGCTCTCCAGAAGATCCTGCTTCTAGGCCATAAGATTCCAACGCTGGTCCAGGAGTAATAAAAGCAAAAGGAAAGGACCGGGTTGCTAGCCCTGTCGCCCTATGACCATGCGAAGAAAATCTTCATAATCTCTGACTGCGCCGTAA
Source organism: Trachelipus rathkii (assembly GCA_015478945.1). Lineage (NCBI taxonomy): Eukaryota > Metazoa > Arthropoda > Malacostraca > Isopoda > Trachelipodidae > Trachelipus > Trachelipus rathkii. The sequence goes on along the minus strand of JABUQX010044103.1, from coordinate 43,252 downwards.
TATCCATCCATTATCGAGTATAAATCACCTAGAAGTAGCTCCAATAATTTGTAATCCCAAATCATAACAAAACAGTTATTCATAATAATTTAAAAGAATTATTTCTAAAATTTTCTTGCTTCACACACTATTTTAGTGAAAATCATATCTTATTAAAAATTAATTGAGAGACTTGGATTGAAAATTTTGTTGCTCCTCTTAAGTTTTTAAATATTAGTTTTGACTTAAATTATAAATTTTGATTTTAATTTCGAAATGTTCTATTCAATAAATATTTTAAATATATATTCTTAAGTTTTTTAAATTTCTAGACAATAATTCGGCTTCAATTCATGCGTCAATATAAAATATTCTTTCCTTAGAGGTAAAAACTATTTGAGGCTTTCTTTAGTAGCTCTTCTGAAGTTTTCAGTCCTCTTCAATCTGTTTCCAATCCCTTCTCTTGCTCTTCTAGTTTCTTCCTTCCCAGCTGTTTTCTATGCGTCCGACTCCGACGACAGTCAGATCATATATATATATATATATATATATATATATATATATATATATATATATATATATATATATATATATATAGATATATAGAATATATATATATATATATATATATATATATATATATATATATATATATATATATATATATATATATATATATATATATATATATATATATATATATATATATTTTAGTTATCTAGGACGTAGCGCAGTTGAAAAAATGGAAGTTGTTAATAAAAAATGGGTAAGAG
>JABUQX010044103.1:32500-35000 GCA_015478945.1 Trachelipus rathkii | reverse complement strand
CAGAAAAGTAGTAGAAGAATATGACGCAAGTCGAAAAGAATCCCAGCCTTACCTCCCCCTTTATACCTTTTAGTGAGAACCCGTCGCAGTCAGGAAATCCACCCAAGAGCTTTACGGGACCGCGACGGACCCTCACTACGGCATCTCGTCAATGTAGGATTCATCCCTAGGTGGGCCACAACCATACCCCCTCACAAAAACCCCTCTATTCACTCCTATTATGCACGATCCTTCTCGCCTCTGCCAAACTCTCATTTCTCTCCTCCAGGTATTCCTTTACTGACTCAATCCACTTTTTTTTCGGTCTCCCAGCTGGTCGATTCCTTGCACACTCGCCACTATACATCCGCTTAACCAATCGACTACCATCTATCCTTTCCACATGACCAAACCATCTCAATGTACTTTCATTTATTCTCTCATTTACCCCTTTCTTCACACAACACAACTCTCTAATACGTTCATTCCTCATTTTATCAATTCTTCTCACACCTAACAGTTGTCCATCTGAACACATTGTACTTTAGATCTATACCTCTTATTCCAGACCATAGTCTCACTACTATACAATAACACAGGTAACAAAATACCCTCATGTAAGACCCTAGCGCACTCAAGACTTAGTCCCTTTACATCCACCAACAATATAATTGCACCAGTCACTTTCCTGCCATTCACAAGTTTCCTACTACACTCTGCATCATCCGTTCCCTTTTCAAAGTCCAACATATATCCTAAATATTATAAACTCAGAACTTGTTCCAGCTGCTCACCATCTAACATAACTTCACACCGAGGACTGTCCTCACTCACAACCATAACCTTACTCTTATCTACATTTACTTTCAAGCCCCTCCTTTTACACACCCTGCCAAATCTCTTTATCTTACCAATCCTCTCAAACTCTTCAGATTCGCCACACAAAACCAAATCATCCGCATATAATTGGTAGAGCACCATCCATTCTCCATCATTCTAATACCATCCCCTTTGCGCATTCTCCACCTCTGATTCTTTCATAACCCCATCCCATATACAAGTTGAATAACCAGGAGACATAACACATCCCTCCTCACTCACGCTATTAATATTAAACCAATCACTTTCGACTCCATTATATATATATATATATATATATATATATATATATATATATATATATATATATATATATATATATATATATATATATATATATATATAATATATATATATATATATATATATATATATATATATATATATGTAAATACACATAAAAGGTTATACAAAAATGCAGTTACCTGAACAAAAATGATGGCGCAGCAATAATATTGATGAACTGAGTTTATAATAGTAAGAGACAAAGGTAAAACATATGATATGTTAATATGTTAGTTATTTTTCTTTCTTTAAAAGAAATAGGTATTACAAAAACAATTAACCAGACAGACATACACTCTGAAGAAGGTTTAATAATAATAATACATCATCAATATTATTGTCCAATCCAACCAACAGCCAAGTCTATCTGTCCCTCTCTGAATTTATACATCAATAAAAGAATAGTGCTTGTGACAATAACTTATTTCCCATAAGTTTTCTTTCCAAGTATTTACAAATATATATATTCCAATACCATAGGTTCATATAGATCGAATAAAATTAAATTTATAGTAACATTTGCAAAGTGTCTGAAAAATAAGAGAGGCTGCTTTACTTCAATCGTTATAACTGTCTAAAACCCCGCTTATCAGGGCTTAATTACTAACCTGATGGGCCCTTCTGTATTAGTGTCTTAGTGACTTACGGTATTTGTCTCTGTTCCCTCACATACCTAAGAAAAACATATATATATATATATATATTCTTTCTTTCTTTCTTCACCTTCCTCTTTGCCCCAAGATTGGGGGTAAGGTGCTGTACAAGCATCGGAAAAGAAAAGCAGTAGGAGAACATGACAAACGTCGAAAAGAAAGCCCAGCCTTACCGCCCCCTCTGTACCATTAATTAGTGAGAGCTCGTCACAGACAGAAAATCCACCCTAGAGCATCATGGGACCGCGACGGACCCTCACTATGGTAAATCGTCAATGTAAGGGTTCATCCCCTGGCCCAGGTGGGCCACAACCATGCCCCCATACAAAACCCCGCCATTCTCTCCTATCATGCACCTTTATTCTCCCTCTTGCCAAACTCACATTTCTCTCCTTCAGACATTCGTTCACCGACTCAATCCACTTGCCTCTTCGTTCTCCCAGCCGGTTGATTCCCAACACCCACTTCTCCCACTTACATCCGCTTAACCAAACCGGCTATCATTCATCCTTTCCGCATGACCAAACCATCTCAACAATTTCATTTATTCTCCATTTACCCCTATTCTTCACACCACACAACTCTCTAATACGTTCATTCCTCCTTTATTAATTCTTTTCACATCTAGCATGCCCTAAGATTGTCCATCTGAAACACATGAACTTTAGATCTTTACTTCTTATTCCAGACCATAGTCTCACTAC
>JABUQX010044103.1:25000-27500 GCA_015478945.1 Trachelipus rathkii | reverse complement strand
GAACTTGTTATTGACGTTTTTAAAGAATTCGAAATAATAAGAGCCAAGTAATTAGCTTAGTTACGGACTAACGCATCAAACATGATCATAACGATTGAAAAATTAAATAAGGACACTTGAGAATGAGGAACAGGAAGCTGGTAAATTTGTGTGATATTGATTTTATTGAATGTCAAAACGAAAAAGAAATAGTTGTTTTCAGAATGAACTTGATAAAACCATGATAAAACTATGTTCCGATGACATTAAAGCAGCGCGTGATTGTCTCCGCAATACTCATGCAGTTAATCTTATAAGCAAGGCGAAACAAACAGCAAAAGCAACGCAAAATCCAATATTAATGGAAGAGTCTAAAAGCGTAAGCTGGGAAAAGTTTTCCAATCTTAGATCAAGAGAAAGATGGAGAAGTAACATGTCTTTGCTCGGAAAGGCTTTTGCAACTAAAAGACCATATTAGCATGATGCTTGCCGGTACTCCTGAACTTTCTCTCTCCGATAGTTAGTGGACAAATCGAAACACTCAAAAAATATTGAATCAGAAGTCTTGACTGCAGAATTTTTTTTTTTATAGAAACGGATTTTTATCAAAATTACAATAAATTCAATAGAAAGAAGGGAAAGAATGTTAACTGAAAACAAAATATTCTTGTCGGCCATCTTTGTTGGTCCACAGTTCAGTATCTTCCTCAGAACCGAAGATCTGATATTGAAAGCTAGGAATGTTCCTTTGTGAACTAGGACTTAAGATGAATAATACTATCGAGAAATCTGGGTCGGAGTCAGATAGTTCAGCAGTTTCAGGAATCCTCCCTTGCGGTATCTTGTCAGATGAAGAAACGGTAAAATTTGACCAATTGGAGCATGCAGAAAGCGATTGAAAAAAGACAATCTTCCAGTAAAAGACCTTTAACCTAAAAATCCTCTAGAAATATACAATTTAGAATTCCACAAGGCATTAGATGAAATAATAAAAATCAACCGGAAATCAAAATTAAACTTAATTTTAAAGAGGATTTCCCCTACTATCCTAAATTTTCAAGTGCGGCCTTAAACAATTACAGCTTCTTCTCCTAGTCAAGTAATATTGAGAGCTTATTTTTCTGCTTTAAAAATTAATTAAATTTGGATCTTAGGAGATCGCTTGAGGAGATTTTATGAAGAAGTTTTTATTTAAAGAAAATTGTGTTTGGATAAATTATGGTGACAATATGCTTAAAGCACTTGCAACAAAGGAAATGATGTTTAAAATTTAGGAACAAATTGAATATATTTTCTTTTAAATAAAAAAATGTTTTTAAAAAAATTAATTTAAAAACGTTAAGGCAGTTCTTGGTTCAAAAAGAAAAAATTTTAAAATTTAAGGGAAAAAAAAAATATAATTTTTCCGTTTTAAAAAAAAAAAAAAAAAAAAACTTTTTAGTAAAATTATTATACGTAAATGTTCAGGCAGTTCATCGTTCGAAGAGGAATTGTATTAAAATTTAGGAAGAAAGTGAATTATTCTTTTTCTGTTTTTCTTAAAATTCTTATTTACTATAAAATATTTTCTAAGTTTTTAATTCTAAGTTAATAAAGATGTTAACAAACATTCAATTTCATCAAGCCATAAAATTTTTATTAACAGAGAATTAATGATTTCATATTTGTAAATGGAAAAGGAATTATAACTACGAGGTCGGAGCCGGAGCCGGAGTCGAATCCTGGGTATGATTTTTTTCTAACCGGGAAGCGGAGTCGGAGCCGACAATTTTAAAAATGCTGGAGTCGGAGCGGGGAAATTTTAAAAATTTGGAGGCGGAGCCGGAGGCGGAGCCGGGTATTTTTAAAATGATGGAGCCGGAGCCGGAGTCGGAGTCGGAAAAAAATTTGCCGGCTCCGCAGCCCTGATCATAACCAAGTGGATTAAAGTGCAAAGATTATTTATCTAAGCTTGATAGCGAGCCCAGCTTCGGCTCATTTCATTTGAAAATTCTAGGCACCAAGGACGTGGTTTCGCATCCAGATGAACGAACCTTCCTATGCTAAAAGAACGAGTGTGTGTGATTTTGATGTTATAATAGATTGTTCTGTTGTATGTGTTGGCTTTTTTTTAAGTGATGTGTGTGTATTGAGATTACCATCCTTTATCTTTTTTCTTATTTTTTATTTTATTTTTCTGTATTTTCATTTTCATTTTTCTTTTTCTTTTTCTTTCTCTTTCTTTTCTTTTTCTTCTATATTTTTATCGTTTTGTCTTTTTTTTACTTTTGGTTGTATTGTACAATCTTGGAATTTTTTAAAATTATTGATTAATTATTATTATTATTATTATTATTATTATTATTATTATTATTATTATTATTATTATTATTATTATTATTGTGGTTATTAATACTATTATTATTAAACTCAGGTCCTCCAGGCACAGGCAAGACTCTATTGGCTAAAGCTTTACTGCTGGAGAAGCAAATGTCCATTATCTATGTCTCTGGTTCGAATTCTTAGAAATGTTTGTCGAGAG
>JABUQX010044103.1:7500-22500 GCA_015478945.1 Trachelipus rathkii | reverse complement strand
CACCGCCACACTGTGTTATCTCATCAATATGAGGGTTCATTCCCTGGGCCAGGTCCCCAACCATACCCCCTCACAAAACCCCACCATTCACTCCTATTATGTACCTTTTTTTTCGCCTCTGCCAAACTCGCATTCCTTTCCTTCAAACATTCCTTTACTGACTCAATCCACTTTTTCTTCTGTCTTCCAGCACACCCACCACTATACATCCGCCTAACCAAGGCTATCGTCTATCCTTTCTATATGACCAAACCATCATAATACACTCATTTATTCTCTCATTCATGCCTTTCTTCACATCAGACAACTACCAAACACTTCTTTCTCATTTTATCAGTTTTTCTCACACCAAACACGCCCTAAAATTATCCACTTGAACAGACTGCACCTTAGATTTATACTTCTTATTCCACACCACAGTTTCACTATAATATATTAACACCGGTAACAACATAACCTCATGCAGAGCCCTAGTGCACTCAGGAGTTAATACCTTTCCATTTCCAAGGTTTTATTTTCACCAGCCACCTTTCTACACATTCACAACTTTCTTACTACACTCTGCATTATCCATTCCTTTTTCATTCAATATATTCCCAAAATATTTAAACTCAGATACTTGCTCCAATTGCCCATCTAAAATGATTTCACACTATGGACTCTTCACCCTTCACCGTCACCTTAATTTTATCTACATTTACTTTCAAACCCTTCCTTTTACACGCCCTTTCAAACCCCTCTACCAATTCTTTCAAACTCTCTTCAGATTCGTCACACAACTAAATCATCAGCGTAAAGTATTATTATTATCATCTTCTTCTTCATCTTCCTTCTATTTTCCCAAGAATGGGAGTAAGGTGCGTAGCATGCATCGGAAAAGAAAAGCAGAAGAAGAACATGACAAAAGTCGAAAAGAAAGCCCAGCCTTACCACCCCCTCTGTACCATTAATTAGTGAGAACTCGTCGCAGTCAGAAAATCCACCCTAGAGCTTCATGGGACAGCGATGGACCCTCACTATGGTAGATCGTCAATGTAAGGGTTCATCCCTTGACCCAGGTTGGCCACAACCATACCCCCTCACAATCCCCTGCCATTCACTCCTGTTATACACCTTTCTTCTCGCCTCTACCAAACTAACATTTCTCTCCTTCAAACATTCGTTTACTGACTCAATCCACTTTTTCTTCGGTCTCCCAGCCGGTCGGTTCCCAACACACTCGCCACTATACATCCGCTTAACCAACCGACTATCATTCATCCTTTCCATGACCAAACCATCTCAACATACTTTCATTTATTCTCTCATTTACCCCTTTCTTCACACCACACCTCTCTCTAATAAGTTCATTCCTCATTTTATCAATTCTTCTCACACCTAGCACACCCCTAAGATTGTCAATCTGAACACATTGAACTTTAGATCTATACTTATTATTCCAGACCATAGTCTCACTACTATACAATAACACAGGTAACAACATACCCAAAAATCCCTAGCACACTCCAAGACTTAGTCCCTTTACATCACCAACGATTTAATTGCACCAGCCACCTTCCTGCCATTCACAACTTTCCTACTACACTCTGCATCGTCCGTTCCCTTCTCATCCAACATATACCCTAAATATTTAAACTCAGACACTTATCTCACCATATAACATAACTTCACACTGAGGACTGTCCTCACTCACAACCATAACCTTACTCTTATCCACGTTTACTTTCAAGCCCCTCCTTTTACACACCCTGCCAAATCTCTCTACCAATCCTCTCAAACTCTCTTCAGATTCGCCACACAGAACCAAATCATCCGCATATAATAGGTAGGGCACCCTCCACTCATCTCCATTCTCCATCATTCTAACACTATTTCCTGCCATCCCCACCTCGAATTCTTTCATAACCCCATCCATATACAAATTAGTAACCAAGGAGACATAACAAAACCCTGTCTCACTCCGCTATTAATCCTAAACCAATCACCATTGAGACCATTTTATTCTTACACGCTTCACTATCGTCATACATACTTTTGATTCCTCAGAAGCCTACCACCAACACCAATCACTAGCACCTGCCATAAAGCTTCCCTATTAACCCTATCATACGCCTGTTGCAAATCCATAAAAACCTAAATACAATTTATTCTTCTTCTCCCTCATTTTCTCAATCATTTGTTTCAATGTAAAGATTTGATCCACACATCCTCTACTACCTCTAAATAAACGCTTCTTGTTCTTCACCAATCAGTCCTTCAGTCACTGGCGCACTCTTTTCGACCAAAATACCAGCATATACCTTCTCTACAACCTCAATAAACTTATTCCCTATAATTTCTACAGTCCTTTTCTCCCATACCCTTATATAAGGGTGCTATTACCGCTCCTCCAATCCTTGGAACTATACCCTCCATAAACGCTTTATTACACAACTTCCAAATCCAGTCAATCACCATCTCGCCTCGTTTCTGATCATTTCACCAGTAATTTCTCTATACTTTCAGATTTACCATTCTTCAACTTTCAAACTCTACCCATTACCTCCTCCTTACTAATAACCTCATCCACAAAATACCTATTCCTTCTTGCAACATCAAACCCACACACATTCACTATCACCTCTTCATTAATGTTAATATTGTGCAGATTTTCAAAGTGTTCTTTCCACACTCACCTCACACCCACTTCATCAGTAGCACCATCCTATTCATTATTCTAAGCAGATTCCCCTTATTCTCATTCTTAACCTTTCGCGCTTCCTTCCAGAAGAGCTTCCTATTCCCTTGTAAGTCCCCATTCATCCTCCTTCCAAACTGTTCATTTACCTCTTCTTTTCTCCTACGTATGCAACTATTCCTTTTTTCCTCCTATATAATTCCAAGCATCTTTCTTTGAAACTTCATCATTTGCTTTTAGTACATTCAACCACGCTTCTTTTTTACCTTTTAACCGCTTGCACCTCTTTATTCCACCATTCACTGTTAACATTCTTACTTCCTACTTTAGCACATCCACACACTTCCTTTGCACTACTAACAATTGCTTCCTTCATTTGCCCCCAGATTTGTTCAGTATCAACTTGTTCACATTCAACCGATTTATTAGCGAGCGCTCTTACATTCTAATCCTTATTACCTTGTTCACTTAACTTCTCTCTTAATTTTACCTACTTCCTTTCGTATCACCTTCCTCTCCATCCAAGCCCCCACTAACTTAATCTTACATAGAACAACATAATGATCCGATAATCCCATTCCTAAACCCCTCACTGATTTAACATCCAACACATACTTAACATCTCCTTCACTCAACACAAAGTCAATCATACTTTTCACTTCGATACCATCTCTACCTACACCAACTCTAGTATACTTATGGATACTCTTGTGTTTAAAGAAAGTATTACTTACACACATACCTCTCTCTTCACAGAAATCAATCACCTTCCTACCATTCTCATTTTCTCAAAACCCCAAAACCACCTGTTATACCATCCCTTTTTTGATCACCTATCCAACCATTCAGGTCCCCCAACACTATCAATCTGAAGCTCCTACTCACCCCATCCAGAACATCATTCTGATTATCCAAAATCGTACTCTCTTTCAACGTTTCTCAGATGGACCACATAATGTCACAAAATCCACATACCTTTGGACCTTATCAAACTTAAATTTAACCATTAGAATTCTAGGACTCACACACACAAAGTCTACCTTAGCTTTGTACCACAGGTCACTCATCAAAATTGCAACTCCTTCTCTACCTCTCTCATTCCTTTCCACACCAGCACACACACATTTCACACCACTCATTTTCACCGTTTCCTTTCATCTTTGTTTCAGTCACAGCGAGCAAATCAAATTTGCCATTTCTAAATACATCCATCACCTCTCTCTTCTTCTCCTCAACATTTATTCCTCTAACATTCCATGTACCCATACGATTATTATTATTATTATTATTATTATTATTATTATTATTATTATTATTATTATTATTATTATTATTATTATTATTATTATTATTATTATTATTATTATTAGGTGCTGATATTAGTAACGTATGCAATGAAGCTGCTTTAATCGCCGCTCGAGAAGCCAAAGAAAAAATTGTGATAACCAATTTCGAATCTGCAATCGAAAGAGTGGTCGCAGGTAGGTTTACATTTTTTATTCCTTTCCTTCTTGCCTTCAGCGCTTAAGATTTTCTGATGTTGATGTTTAAATCCATTTTTGAAGGTATGGAAAAGAAAACTAATGTACTTCAACCAAATGAAAAGAAAACTGTTGCCTATCACGAAGCAGGACATGCAGTTTGTGGTTGGTTTTTAGAACATGCTGATCCTTTATTAAAGGTTTGTAATGATGTAAACTTAAACATTTTTACACATTATTAATTCAACTAAGGGTTGCTCAGGTTTTGTAAATCGACTTTAGCTCAAATTTGATATATTTAAATAATTATTCACATAATCGCTCATTGTTCCGACACTTGTTAATTCCACAATTTATTCATCCAATAATTCATTTATTACTATTTTTTTTAACTCTGTACTCTTGCTTCACTATTAATTTAATTCTTATATCTATTTTTATACTTTTTTTTTACTAATATTTTTGAATAAGGTAACTAAAATTGTTTATTCAGTTTCTATTAATTACATTATTTCCTTTCTCCCTATAATTATCATCATTAGTTCTTCATAGTAATTTAAACTGTGTTTTACCTGTATTGGTATTTTTAATAGGTTTCTATTATACCAAGAGGAAAAGGGCTCGGGTACGCTCAGTATTTGCCAAAAGAGCAGTACTTTTCATACAACACTCTCGGAACTGTCACAAAAAGATTGGACAGCAGTACTTATCATCTTCAGAAAGAGCCTTCCTAGGTATTGCATCGTATCCAGATGTTCACAGTTATTGCGTAGTTTTATTAACACTCTATTTAGTACTCTTCTCCAGGCACTTTCTCATTGATAAAGCTATAATTTTCTGCCACACTGTTCTCATCACCAAATTTACCCCTAACCAAACTAGGAAGAGCAAGTTAAGAGGATCGAAAAAGCTTGGAAAATCTACAGGACAACAAAACTGACGCGATGGTTAGGAATACTCTCAGAATACTCTCTTTATGGAGAAGCCTTACAGTCAGTCACCAATTTGAAACTATATCCAAGATCTTTTCACAACAACTCGAATGTTCTACAAAGGAGTTTTCTTCCTTGAACTTTATCTTATAAGAAGGGACTCTGCTATTCCAAGATCACAAAATAAAACCCCTTCTTCCATTCGTTTCTTACATTTGATGACTAAAATACCTAACTTCTCACTTATTACTTCTTGCATGCTTTGTAAATATTAAATTACTCCACATAAAGCCTGAGGAATAATTAATTTCAAGTACCATTCTATCATAGTGGATACTTAGAACGCATGATATTTCATAATAAATGCAATATAATGGGAAGATGTAAAACCCAAAATATTAAGGTTGAGGTACTACATAAGCTTCATAACTGCCCGTTGTATTACATAAGAAGTGGAAACCGTATTTCGGGGTCTACTTCATCTTTTAACCTTTCATCAGAAACGCATTGTTTTACATCACTTATTCACAACAGTACGATTTCGTCTCGACACACGTAGAGCTTTAAAGTGAATTCAATAGAGTCATAGCCACTTAAGCAGCCTCATTCAAAGTGAACGAGTTTTATGACTTAAGGAACAATTAAAACTGGCTTATTTTAAGTGTGGTTACTTGTTTCCGATTGCTTATTATAGGTCGATGGAATGATTTATATTTACAAATATCTGAAGGATCATCAAAATTTATATTTAACTTTTTGAAAAAAAATTATCATTCAGTTGACTTTCAAAGACTTTATTGTCTTTCATGTATGCAATTAATCCGGCATTATCTTGTTCTAGACTCTATTGGGGGCCTTAAAGATATTTCTAAATTTATTAGGAACCCAACCAGGTCTTAACTTTTAAATCAACCATTATATATATCTGCAAGCTTTGAGAATTATATTTTATTAAAAATTTAAAAGAATAAAGAATTCTTTCATAATAATTAAAAATATAAAAATATCTTTATAAAATAAACATTTGAAATGGGGAGATAGTAACTTTTGGATGGTTCTAACACGAAATACACTTGTGTATTCAGCCTTCTGTTATTACATTCAGAATCATTTTTAGGAATTATGGTATTATTTGTTTCAACTTTTGACTGAGTTAAAAAATTATTAACTTTTTTATTTTTTCTGGTTTCAACCAAACGCACAATCTGTTCTCTACTTAAAAAAATTATAAATATATTAATTATTGGTATTAAATTTAATTTGCAATATGTAAACAATGGCCACTGCAAAAGGTTACAGTCTGAAAGGTGGAAACCAAAGTCTATTCATTTCTATCCAAGCAAACACTCTAGTTTTATTTGATGACTATTTATCATTAGAATATTAAAATTCCCATCAGCAACTTTTAAACCATTAAGTTTCAATATTTTTAATAACATCTGAATGCCATTTACTGTATAATTTATATTTTAAATTCATGTAATCTGAAAAAGAAAAGGAAATAAAAACATTTCTTTTATCAAAAAAACTCTTTTACACCAATTTAAGTTTTATGAAAGTTTTTTTTAGAACCAATGAAAGATTTGAACCTGCATATTCTATTACATGAAGACGTATTTATATTTAGGATTTAGCTTTTCAGCAGGCTTCTCTTGATAATATAGACTACTAGAAAGCTGCGTCTATCAAACATCTGCAAAGTTTTTTCTTTACCACTGAAAACCATATTTAAAGAAGTGGTAGGGGCGGAATGTATTCATTCTCTAAACTTTGATGGAAAGTTATGCAATGATTGCTAGTTGTATATTACCCTCACTTTTTATTAATATTACACAGGCTGTATTGTGTGACTACTTCACACTTACACGGACCTCATTTTTATTCTATATTACCAAACATGTGCTTGCGGGATGATTTGCCAGCACCTGTTCGCATTAACCCCAACTCTTTCACTCTATCTAATTCGACCTTCAAAAATTGTCTTACACAGGACATAGTCACAAGAATGTGGCCCAGAAGCATAATTTAACACTTTTTTTCAACCTCTTGTATTCTATTACCTGAGGTTTATTGAAAATGGGCTAAAGAATGCTGTTACTTGTCAGCATTATTTGGGAGATGTTTTTTCTTTTTGAGGAGTAACACGGGTGACTTTTTACTTTAATTTGAGTTTTGTCCAACCTAATGTTCTTTCTGAGAAGAACTAGTACATATCTAAAGCTTTATTATATTCTGACTATTTCCAAAAAACTTCATCCATCATCATCATAATTATGACATTTGTTTCCTTATTAGGTTCCTTTAGAAAAATTTCAGGTAGATTTTTTACCAAGATGTAGAGACAACAAACAACAGCCTGGACACTTTGAGATAGTGAATTAATTATGAACACTTGGCATAATGAACAATTGTTCTTTATCTGTACAGGAGCCTACCTTCAAGGATATAAAATCTGACAAAGACAAACACTTTGAAAATAGCTATACTGAGGCATGAAATTCATTTGTTATAGTTGTTACATCCAAATATATCCGCTTTCAACCAATTCCTAATGCTACCTTATATAATGTTCTGGTATAGATAAAATAATGAAACATACCTTAAAGGATGATCCCTTCCAAAAAACTATAAAGGTACATTAATTTCAACAGGTCGATTAGTCTTAGGGTTATTCGACACACTCATCTTCATAAATTGATTTAAAAAACCTTGAAAACTAATTTTTATTCAAATCACCATCAAACACAGAACAACTCATTGTGGCACATTTCTACCAATTAGTAGTAGTGATCTCATGTTATTTAAAGGTTCCACAAAACTTCAGAGATTTGTAGGTTCGTCTGTAGCAGCTCTCTTTACTTAAAATAAAAATTTTCATTAAAACCCTTTAATTTTAATTTCTAATTTCTAAATAATAATCCTTACGCTTTCCATTCAGAGTTTATATTTATACTTTCAAGCTCAGATTCCATCAAAAACAATTATCAGTGCTTACTTAATATTCTTTGATTTTTAATATCAATTCTATTTCTTTTCATTTATCTTGAGATTTGCAGAAAATATTACCAAAACTTGTTTACTAGTATATTTATTGGATTCTCTGGTTTAACTAGAGTTTCGTAATAAACCGATTTACAATTAGACCTCAGACTTTTATAAAATTATGGAACACAAATTGTCCCATTTTGTTCCAAAAATCTCAAAGTCTATTTACTCAAAAAAATGCCTGAATATTGTGATCACCAAATGAAATCAAAAAATCATTAAGCCTACACAACTACCCTAGCCTTCAAAAAACTTTTGTCAAAAACTGAATTTCAACCCTAGGGTCAGCCTAATTTTACAAACACTATTTTGCTATTTCATTAACATAAATAAGCGTGAGAAACGATGCCGCGCCAACGTGTTATCTGTGTATTTATTACACTTAATTACTACAATTAATTACTATTATTGACTTATTAAAACTAAAAACAATCCTTTGAAGAATTATCACAACACGCACTGCCCAGCAAAAGTGCTTTACCATTATTACACAAAATTTCCAGCTATATTTAGTCGATAACTGTAATAATGATATTTCTATCGATTATTCGAACGATCTTAGAATAAAATACTCGATTATCTACAAAAAATAATTAATAGAAACCCATTCAACTCCTTTTTGGAATTTGGCCCTTGACCTGCAATCTTATTGTTGCCGCATGCCGATAAGCAACTGCTTTTGTTACTTCTGATTTAAGGTTATGAAAAACAGCTTAACTTTATAAATTATTCAAATCACTTTTTAAAGGTAAATAACTTTTGTGTTCATATATCACTAATAACTTCACTTGATGATAAATAAAAAATGTATAAGCTTTATAGTACATTTTCCAAAAAATGACCTGCATTTTTTAATTCTTTGAAACACTTTTCCAACATCATGGCGATCTCTCATAGATCGAGACCTAATTCAAAATATTCAAACAAATTACTACTTTTCAATTTTGTAATAAGAGAATTAAGCCTCTTAAGCCTTACAGTTATTGGAAATAATTACCAAATTAATAAAATTGACTTAAAAAATTTAAAATGCTGAATATTTACCCTTAAATGTTCATACTTCTTCTTGTTGGTATAGACCAATTTGGGTGGAGAGTAGCGGCCTACGGAGGATACCCCCTTAAGCATTTATATACTTCATATAGTACAACTTTGCAATAATAATGAATGCGGATTCATTAATATATAATTAAAGGCAGGAAACATCCCAAATGGGTTTGGAACGCGTTTCCTTTCATAAACAAGGACAATTTCAATCCTTTTACAGTAACTAATTTTCACAAGAGTAATTTCATCTCAAAAACAGTTTTAATACTGAGCGCACATGTTTAGTACATATTATTGTCAATAACGTGAATCTAAACTTTAAGACATCTATTGATTTGTCTATCATTTATTTCTATTGGTACTTAACACTGCGTACAATCTTTATTAGTTAACCTGAGATCAATCTTAACTTAATGAACCCGAATACTGAATATGACAACTGCTTATACGTGCTTCACCAGCTTCAACTTACTGAACAGACTTACTGATAAGAATAAGGTAAGATCCAATATACAATAATAACCGCGATCTGATCACGTGACCCGTGGCGGAGGAATTTTTTACTGTAATATTTAAGCTTTTATTGATGACTCATAATACTAATATTTTTATATTGTGGTCTAAATTATAAAATGACCAATATATGTCAATAGTTTTCTAAATTAAACTTTTTACATCAATTATATAATATATATATATACTATTATATATATTATATATAATATATTATATATATATATAATTATATAATATATATATATATATAATATATGTAGATGATATAGTATATATATATATATTATATATCATATATATATATATAGTGTTAATATTATCATAATCAAATCGCAATTATATAAGATGTTTAAGAAAGAACATATATTGGAACATATTTATATGTTCTTTCTTAAACACCAATATATATATTTATATGATTATCGCACTTAATTACACAGAAATGAATTTTTTTTGAATTTCCGGAAGTTTTTCACAATATCTGACTCCAAATTAGGGGGATTCTATATAGTCACTTTTAGGGGGCCCCAGAAGACATATACTGCTAAGATCACCTTAACTATCTAAGAATTAATGAGAAATCATTAATCAGTTAAACTCTGTGAATGGAATGAGAGCATCTTTTCTTTAGTCTTTATTAAACAAGTCACATGAGAATGGAATCTTCATAATTAGATATTTCATAACAGTTTCACTTGACAATGAGAACAATAATAAATGATTGTTAATTAGGATTTTATAATTTATGCATGATTGTAAATATTCAGATACGAAGGAAGGAGGGGACGCAGCCACCTCTTCCTCATGTGCGAGGTCGGAGCACAATCCCCGTTTCAGCCTTGGCATTTCGCCTCATTCAATTTCTTATGCCTAATCTTTGACTCTTGGTCACGCCTTCACCAAAGGGGTGAGAGGAGTCTCTTATAACAGTTTTTATACAAAAAGCTCGCTTGAAATAATGCTAAAGAATGGTACATAGATATACATGGGTGATTGGTTCTTAAGCACACATGCTGTGCGTACATTGCTTTGCATTTAATTACTTATGAATATTATTAGCACATATTTTGGTAGATCCCGGTGCCGAAAGGAATATCTGCCTCATAAACAGAGGAGACACCTTTGTTTATGTATTCACATATATTTCTTAGACCCAACCTTCTGAGAGGAGAAAGCGAAAGTCATGCATGAGAAGAAAGATAAAGAAAGACCAGAAACACTAAATAGTAATAGGCGAAAATTTTACAAATATTAGATTAACATAACCATGACATTTATAATAGAGTAACTAAGTATCGTTAACTTTAAATTGAATTGAATTGAAACCAACCTTGAGAATTAGATTGTCATCTTCATGGGCAACGAGGTTCATCAATATTAATTGGAATCAGATATTTGATCGGCGCAGGATTGCTGGGAAGATTGAACTTGTGCGTTTTGGTAAGTTTCTCGGTGCACTGTTAGCTTAAACCTAATAACTAAGAACTAACAGAATAACACTACTAACAGTAGTAATAGTTGTAGCAGTTAACTCTACTAACCATATTAACAGTTTTAGAAAGTAGTGACAGACTAATAAGTATACATACTAATAGACTAAATATTCCAACTAACTGTCCTTGCATAGTTGTAGATTGCTGTTGTAGACTTAGTTTCAGATCTTAGTCGTAGTTTTCTTAAATTTGGTGTGAATGGGAGGGATTTTGGTCTTCCAGGTAATTTTTCATTCAAGCGTCGCCACTTAGATTTTACCTTGTGGGTTAACTTTTCAGTGCTCCTTTACTCCCCCTAACAATGTCTTCCTTCTCATTTTCTTTGCATTTTATCGAAGACATTTTCGATATCACTATCAGCAAAACTCTTCTGTCCTTCGCTATACGCATTTATTCTTATTCCAGCACTTAGTGCTTGGTCTATAATTTTGTTCAGTTTGTCTACGCTTTTTGCCTTTACTACTGCATTTTTAAACCATCTTAATTCTGCATTTTCAATTGCACTTGGCTCTATCTTGCTTAAGGCTGGAATAAACGGATTTGAACTTTGACGATTTCAAGATTGTGTTATAAATCTCACGTCCTTCTCCACAGCTGATTGACTTTTCATGGTGATCTTAGGGGAAGGCACACTTTCAGGCCTCTGAGTCTTCTTATATCCTTCAAGGATAGGGCACCAGATCTTTTTACTATCATCATTAAATATTTCCGGTTTATTATCAATCTCATCTACAAATACAGACTGCTGGGTTTTCTTGCCAGTACGCCTTATACCTTCAATAGCACTATATAGTCCATTTGGTAACTTTTTAGAATTAATGATTAACTCATAAGTATTTCCATCTATATCATCAAATGATACTGTTTTTTTAGTAGTCATATACCCTCCTATATTAAGCATATTATTCAAGTCTATAGAGTAGAGATGTACCGATACCAGAAAAGAGGCCGATACTGATACTGATACTCTATTTTTTTAGGTGCCGATACCGATAACGATACTTTAATTAATATAATAAATACACAGTAATAAGATAGAACATTTGTGTACTGCTAGGCAACTCAAGATTGCATTCCCTGTACAACCAATACTTAGTCATTTATTTCATATTTGGTTGTACCCAAGTATATTATTTTTAAAATTAAAATAGTATCTTTAAGGAATAATAAATGCAAATATAATATTAATAACTTTTTTTATGTTTGTGTTTATTCAAAAAATATTCCATTTCCATTTTCCAGTAAGTATTAACAAAGTTTAGCACCTAGCTTTTATGTTTTAACATGATTACAATTTACAAGAGGATTCTTTAACTAGCTACAATATAAAGAATAAAAACGATGAAAGAGACCTCAATTAATCATCTGAAAAGACAAAATAAAAAAATACTAATATTCAACATTTTATAGTGAATATACTCCTTTAAGATAAGATAGATATCTTTCAATACTCAAATTCAAAAAATTCTCAAATTTTGTGATGCAAAAACATTAGCTTTCACTAGTATTTGGCGAGAGGGCTGTTCCTTTTTGGGGTGTCTTCATTCCCACCTACACTAAAAACACGCTCGTCTCGACTGATGAGGAGGGGCTGATAAATATTTGCTTTGCAAGCACTGATAATAATGAAACCTTGGCCCAATTTATTGCAACACATGAAAGGATTCTGTTCTGTAGGCAGCATCTCCATATATTTCGTAGCAGGCCCTCATCTCCCTCATAAGATTGCAAATTTGGAATAATCTTTGGCTCCTTGATGACTATGTCTCTTCTGGTTTTTGATGAGGCTCCTTTGGGGTGTTCTTTGAAGGTGATTGAGATGATTCAATGCAATTTCGGCCATGAAACTTATCAAAGTCAAGCATATCAAATCCTCTCCTTTCAGTAGTTTATTTGTTGAACAAGCCACTATAGTCACTATCATGCTCTTTGCCAGGGGTTTGTGATAGGCGGGCTTTCCAATTTCTGTAAACTTTTTTTTCTTGTCACACGAGCAGCTCCTCACCCACGAGACTAACCATCGAGCCCTCACTATACATAACATCGACCATTCACCATCCACGCAACATGTAGCCAGAAGCATCCAAGACCCCATCGCGCCACGGCATTCCTTGATCGAGAGCGGTTTCAGCTTAAAGACTACTAACGGACAAATAATACCCCGTCGTAACCATCATCCATAGAAACCCATCCCCTAAACTACACATCACACTCATGCACAAAACCAGTAAGAGTAATATCACTAAACAACAATGTCACACAAGAATAAATTTCTCTTCTTCGTCTCAACAAGCCTTCTAGACAATCTCAAATCAACTCTCAACTTGCACCACGTCTATACCACAACACTAACTCCGATATATATATATATATATATACTCCAGCACTCGCTCGCTCTCTCTTTACAAACGGCATAAAATTAATCCTTGGCTCTTCTCATTTTGTAGGGTCGCCTCGCGCTCCGAGCTGAGTACAGTCCGCATTACGACTCAATACAACGAACTGCAACTAGCCAGCAGAACAATTATCGAGCAACAGACTTAAAACACATTGCCACAACTAACTAAATCACCAACGCCACCCCCCACCACAAACACGCTCACACTAACCAACCTCTACCAGATATATCAAAATATACATATATAACCATATATTATATATATATATATATATATATATATATATATTATATATATATAATATATATATATATATAATAATATTAATATATATATATATATAGATATATATAGATATATATATATATATATACTATATATATATATATATTACAGTACCGTAAATTGGGGCATTCTGGTCAGAAATTTGAGGTACTCAAAATGCTAAGGTTTACTTTTTACTTATTTTATTTTTTTTATTTTTTTTTATATGATTAATGTTATCCTTTAGGAGTAGAATTAGTATAATTGTGTTTGTATATATAATAATATATGATTAATGTTAGAAGCCGATAAGTAACGTGGACCGAATTTGACCCCACGATTTTTGGGGGATGGGCAATTCGGTCACTTCAATTTTCACAATCCCTTGAATCATCATAAAGTGTTCTATTTGATAAACTATAGACGTGTGAACCCAGATTCTCATTCAACACTCCTCAAACTACTCCTAAATAAAGACACTGACTCACACATAGGGCACTAATCTAACCAATATTATTTAAAAAAAAAAAGAAATTGGGTTTGAAAACTAATAACATAAAACACTCGAGTTTGCATTCGTTTTGTCAAACCACAAAATCGTAAAAAAATGCTCACCAAACGTAAGGAATTGCCTTAATTCTGTATGTGTTGTTATTCTTTGTTAGTCTATATTAACACAGAATTAAGGCAAATTCTTTACGTTTTTGATGAAGACGTTTTTTATGATTTTGCGCTGTTGACAAAAACGAACAGTAAACGCTGTTTGAGGGGGGGGGGCAAAAACGAACGCAACTCAGACGTTCTTTGGAGAATTTTTAACAATAGGTATTTCAATATATTTTAAGAAATTGGGTTTCGAAAACGTAAACAGAACACCATCGGTTTGCATAAACAATCTCAACCTCAAAACGTTAAAAAAACATGCTCACCAGCGGTAAAAAATGATCAGTGTGAAAGGTTGCTATGTATATTTTATTTCCATATTAACAAAGAATTAGGAAATTTTGTTTGGGTTTGAGCGTTTCTGTTTTACAAATTTTGCGCTGTTTTGGACAAAAACAAACGCAAAACGCTTTTGACAAAAATGAACGCAAAAGCTGTTTGACAAAAAACAAAAGCAAATCAAGCGTTTTAGGGCCGATTACA
>JABUQX010044103.1:0-2500 GCA_015478945.1 Trachelipus rathkii | reverse complement strand
AATATTGTAAGGATTCATATGATGATATTTTCAATTTTTATAGTGAAGTAGAATGTTTATTGGGACAGATTTCAAATAATAAATTAGATATAGAAAAGTCATCTTGGATAATTTGTCCTCTAATATAAGAAAAACTCCCCAAAGTAGTACGGGAATTATTAAAACAAAAGCTTAATAAAACTTATCCTACTTTACAGGAAATAAGAGATAATTTTCCTACGATTTTGACTTTATATAATTCTGGTTTTAAAGTTAATAAAACAGACCACAAGTTTGTAAATAACAAAAATAAAAGTTATAATAAAGCCCCTAAGAGAAAATTTTAACTATAAAAAGAAAGAAAATGGAGAAATTAAAGCTTCCTTACAGACATTCAAAACAGATGTTTCATACCATTTAAGTGTAAATTTTGTTCAGAGGAACATCCCTCTAAGCTTTGTGAAGTTTATAAAACACAAACTGCCCGGGTGCAAAGATGCAGTCAATTAAACTTGTGTACTCGTACAGGTGAACATGATACCAAAGCATGTTATACTAAGTTGAAATTTCCCTGTAAAAATTGTAATAAGGAAGACCATGTAATAAGTATGTGTCCCAAAGGTCTAATATCTTCTAATAATAATCCTAAAATAAAATTAATACAATGTAAAAAAAAGGGAAGAGAAGAAAGAGTTACAAAGTGGTAATGTGCTGTTAAATGATTTGCAGAGTAATACTTCACTTTTGCTGCCTACAATGACTCTTGATTTAAAGACTAATAAAGGTTCTTTTCCAGTAAGAGCATATATAGACACTTGCTCCCAACAATTCTTTGCAAACAAAAATTTATTAAAAAAGTTAGAAATCCTTATTTTGACTGAAACTGAAACAAATACTGTGTCAGTAACTCCCTTTGTAGGGTCTCAATGTGAAATAAATGGGAACTATGCTGATTTAACTTTAAAAATTAGTAATAAATATCATAAAATTCAAGCACTTGTAGTAAATGAATCCTATAAAGGTTTATGTCATGTTCCTGGTCTTTCAAAGCTTGTTGAAAATTTAAAATCTACCTATGTATTGGCAGATAAAGAAATAAAAGGTGATTTAATTGACAAAATAGATATTTTACTTGGAGTAGATCTATTAGATTTATTTGTGTTGGGTACAATTAAAGTAAATAAAGGTTTAGCACTACAAACGACAGAAGGTGTCGCTTTGTTTGGTGATATCAAGAAATATATCAATTCTGATATTTGACTAGAGGCTGTGGCCTCACATAAGTCAAATAATGCCAATCAAATCACTAACATAAAATACATTCCTCAAAATTATTATTTAATGCTTAATGAGTCATTCTCTCCTAATATTTCTCTGAATAATATAATAACTTCTTTTTCTTTAAATGAAAATCTTGATCATGGTTTAGAGAGATTATGGGTACTGGAATTTATTGGTATTTTAGATACTGTAAATACAACAGAAAATGAAGTAATGATTAAAAATTTTAATAATACTATATTGCATAAAAATGAAAAGTATCATGTAGAGCTACCCTGGAAAATTCCACATCCAAATATTTTAAATAATTATTTTGTAGCCAAAGCTCATTTAGGTAAACTTCATAATAAATTGAAATTATCAGGTATTTTGAATGAATATAATAAGGTGTTTCAAGACCATTTGGAGAGAGGTTTTATAGAGAATGTTCCTACTAATACCTTAAATAATAACCACTATTTAACTCACAGAGGAGTGTATAGAGAAGACTCCATAACAACCAAATTACATGTTGCATATAATTGCAGTTTTAAAGATAAAAATAAAATTAGTTTAAATGATTGTCTAGTACAGGGTCCTAATATGGTAAATGATCTTGTCAAGGTCTTAATTAATTTAAGATTGGGCAAATATGCTATAGTTGCTTATATTGCAAAAGCTTTTTTAAGTATACAATTAAAATTAGAATATGATAGGAATCACTTAAGATTTCTGTGGTATAAAGAGCCAAATGATCCCTCTAAAGGAATCATCACTTATAGGTATAAGGTGGTCCCATTTGGAGCCATTTGTTCACCCTGTATATTGGCTCTGACAATTAAATAATCTTTTAATTCTATTTCCCTGATTCTCCATTGGGTTTCTGAAAAATTCCTTTTATATAGATATAAAAAAAAAAAACAAATTTTTGATAGGGTCGTGGATACTGACAGATAGAATTAAATAGTATCTACACCCAGTCAAAAGAAATAATGCAAAAGGAAATTTTAGTTTTAGAAAATGAGTTTCAAATTCAAATTTACTTAATTCTATTAAATCTCACAGGAATCAATTAGCTATAGTGGAGTTTCTCCTATCAAACTTCTGAGACTGAGTTGGGAATTAGATTTAAATTCAGCAGATATGATACAATTAGTACTAAAGCATATTATTTAAATATTTTTTAATTGCTAATACCAAGAGAAAAGATTTATACAAGACAGCATCAAAATTTTTGACCCCAATGGATTTTCACTTTCCT
>JABUQX010044102.1:40000-78544 GCA_015478945.1 Trachelipus rathkii | reverse complement strand
TGACTGGGACAGTCTACATAGGCCCATACGACTTCTAAAGTAGTTATTCTTATTTATTATTTATTATGGGTTGACTGGAATTCTAGAGGGCCAATGCGGCTTCTTATTATTTCATTTTTATTGGTTGACTGTGAAAGTCAAAAGGACCATGCGGCTCTTAAGTATTATTCTTATTATATTATGAGTATTATGAGTAATAGTTTGTTGTCCTGAAGCTTCTTATATTATTATTCTTAAATCTTAATTATTAATTATTATGGGTTGACTGGGACAGTCTAGATAGGCCCATGCGGCTTCTGAATTATTATCTTATTTATTAATATAATGGATGAACGGTCATTCTAGTGGCCAATGCGGCTTTTTAATTAATTATTCTTAATTATTTAATTATTGTTGGTTGACTGGAATAGTCTAGGAGGGGCCAGTGTGGCTTCTTAATTATATTATTTTCAATTAAAGTTATTTAATTTTGTATTAAAAATTATTCTTAATTCTTAATTTTTATGGGTTGAATGGGACACTCTATTACTATTACTATAACTTATTACAATAGATTATTATTATTTTTATTGTTAAGTTATTTAACTTATTAAAATTTTTATTATTATTATTATTATTATTATATTATTATTATTATTATTATTATTATTATTATTATTATTATTATTATTATTATTATTATTATTATTATTATTATTATTATTATTATTATTATTATTATTTTTCTTTTTCTTATTATGTTTATATGGTTATTATTATTATTATGATTGTTTATGCTTATTATCATTATTATTTTATTATTATTATTATTATATATTACTTACTTGTTACTTGTAGTGGTTGAGGGCTTCATGGGGACCTCACAGGTCCCCTCTAGCCCATGGCCTCAGCAGAAAAGATCCAAGAAGTCACAAAAATAAAAAAAAATTCACGAAAACTGCGTGGATCTCCTGGTATCGCAAGTCGCCGAAAACCTGGTAGGAACTAAAGAAACTAAGAATCCCCTCCCCACCAACCAAACACGGATATCGAAGTCGGCAAGAACCCCACCAGATCCCATTCCCAACATAAACCCCAGGAAAAATCACAACCAGCCCAACCAACCGGGATAAAGTAGAGAGCGGATAAGTGCCAGGAGGAACGACGAAACCCACAACACAAGATTAGGGAAGGCCTTTGTGGAAAAGGATAGAAGAAACCAAGGACATGAGATCTGAGAATATACAAGAAAGTGCCGATAGAAGAGAACCACTCACCTGATAAGACGCAAGAAACTTCGAAAAAAGGGGACCCAAGGAAGCCAAGAAGGACGACCAACCATCTGTAGGACGCGGAGATGAAAGGTGATGCTGCGGAACATTCGGCACCAAGGGAGCCTTCACAGGACCATCATGGGATATCCCCTGAAACTCAGGGCCAGAGGGAAACTTAGGGATGGCAGGGGCAGAGTTACACAAAGGCCCAGGAAAACGAACCGGAGGGTGGGGGGCCCCCCGGGAGGGAGACAGTGCCACCGGTGGGACTGCAACCTGGGAAGGAAAAGAGGGTGTCACATGACCATGCGACCCATCGAAGGAGGTACTGGGGCGAGAAACCACACTAGCATACGACCTGGAAGGAGCAGGAGACCCTATCGGAGGAGGGACATAAGGAACACTGGAAGGTTGGACATTGTCGAGGGAAGGGCGAGCACGAGTACGAGGATTCAGGTCGCGTAAAGCTGCTATAAGCGGAGAATTAATCCCACCCGCTGCCACAGGAGTTTCACGAGTAATCCGTACCGCAGTGAGATAAAACTCACAAGATTTGGAATTAGGGCGGTGGGGCCCCTTACAAAAATAACAATAAGGATCATTTGCACAATTATCGTTGACAACATGCCCCAAAGAGCATCTTGAACAGCGTGGGGAAGATTTACAGGTAACCGAACCATGACCGTATTGCCAGCAGTTAAAGCAACGCCGTACTGGAAACACATACTGAGACACCGGGTAGATAACATGACCAATAACCACCTTAGAAGGAAGAGGGCCCTTGTACTTCAGGCGCAGCGTCTTGGCAGGAGAGGGAGGACCCCCGGAAGAGCCCCCTGAAGAGCCCAGTCTCAGTACCTCCAGCAAAGTGCTGCCCTCAAGGTCATAATTACAGAAGTTGGAGAGATCAGACAAAAAAGTATCATCTTCCTCTACGGGCCCTATTTTTCCATAGGATATATGGAAAGAATAATCTGTAGAAGCACGAGGGACCCAGCATTTAACAGGGAAATTCCCCAAGGTTACTATGTCTGCAAGGAAAGGAATCGAGAAACGAATCCCAGCTCCCTTCCCAAGAATACGGCAAGTGCCCTCAATTAGCAATTTCCCAAAAGGGTAGTCATTCAATAGATCAGTTGTTCTAGAGGGTTTATTGAAAAGACAAGTACCATCCCTACTCTGCACAATGATGATTGCCTCAGAGGAAACCAAACATCAGACGGGTCAGCGGTACCCCCATCTACCCCATCCCTCTCCCCCCTCCTCACCCCTTTGGGTGCAGGTTGGGTCAAACCACCCTCCGTGACACCCGCAACACTACCACTCCTCTTCCTATCCTGTCGGCCATCCACACACCGGGTTGACTCCTCCATCAACTCCTCATCCGAGAAGAGGGCGTCCTCCATCGCCGGGGGAAAAACCGGAAGGCCTAGGCCAATCGGCCAGCCTTACTAATAAAACAGGAAATAAATAAACAAAAAGAAAAAGAAAAACCCCACCCCGATAATGGGAATGAACAAAAGGAAAAAATAACGAAAAAGACAAATAAATGCTACTTGGATAGCTCTCACCAGGCACCAGCGATAAACACATGCAAAGCCGACGAGAACCACGCGTAGATCAAAACTTTATTTTCTTCTATTATTATATATATATATATATATATATATATATATATAAGTATATATATATTAATATTATATATATTAATATATAGATATATATATAGTATAATATATATATATATATATATATATATATATAGTAATATATAATAGATTATATATAATTAGATATATATATTAAGCCTATTATATACCACACGTAGAATCAAAACTTTATTTTCTTCTATTATTATATATATATTATTGCTTGAGAAAAAAAAATGAATGTTTATGGATGGTGTTTTTTTCTTCTTCCAGTTTGTATTGCTGGGAAGGAAAAAAACTGGACAAAACCCCGTCAGTTTTTTTTTGGTTTTGGCTTAACTGAGTTAAGAAAAGAGGAGTGTTTCTTCCTTCCATCGTGTGTTGAGGGGTAAGATCGGTTGTCCTCCCCCTGTTCCTTAACCGGATTGTCTATTATTTACTAACCTATTGTTTTTTGATTGTATATTTTTTATTGACTGACTAACGCTTGGGGACGTAATTTGAAAAACTACTGAATAAAGAAGAGGGACAAAGACTGTGCTTTATTATTCTTTTTATACTTAAAATAAACTTATAAAACTGTATGTGTGTTTGTTTTCGCACCTTCACTTTCCTAGCCAAATCACACCCACGCTCTTCTACACTTGTGTTTTTTTTATCTATAATACAACTACATGGTCCTCCACAGTTTTTGCAATGTAGTTTTTTCACAAGGAATGTGAAATTCGTCTCCGCAGACTGGGCATATGTTTTGCAGTCCCCTGCAGTATTTTCGGGGATAAACAAAATAAAATAAAATAAAGATGACTAAGCAAATAAAGATCGCTAAAGAGGAGTACAGATGCACTTCACTCAGCTCCACAAGGCCCTCCTGTGAGGCGGGAGGCGAAGCATGCAGGGCGCGATCCGGTGCGGTACAGTAGGCAAGGGCATCAGGGATAGGCCCAATCCACGCGGCGACCCCAGAAAACTCTTCAGTGTCCCAGAAAACCAGAGATGGCACGGAAAAAATCAATTGATTTTTTCAACTGATTTTTTGCTCCAAAAAATCATGATTTTTTGCTTGTTTTGATTTTTTGCTTTTTTATATGTATTTTTAATTTTTTTCGATATTTAAGTGATTCAATTTCAATAGAAATAAAAAATTAGAATAATAATATCATAGTAAGGCTACTCAGTTTCAAATTTCTACATTATAAAAATGTCAACTAAAGATCATGTTTCAAACATGTTTCTTTTATTTCTGATGTAATATATTATCATTATAACAAATAACACTCTTTAGTGTGCTGTTTCATTGTATCCATTGTAATTGATAAAGCCCTTTAAGATTTTGAACTCAGATATAGGGCCTAGGGTTAAAATTAATACTTAATCGAACTTAAAAAAAAAGTTTGTTTATAAATTATATTTCGCGTGACGTCACGATTCTCAAAAAATCCAAAAAATCAAAAAAATCAAAAATTGATTTTTTTCTCAAAAAATCCAAAAAATCCCCAACCCTGCAGAAAACCTATAATTTGACGCCTCAAGAGTCAAAATCACAATAAAAGCTTTAAAAAAAGGCTATTTAAGCCTAAAAAAAACTATATCAATGGGGGGTAGGGTATAGCTGAATATGATGTCATAAGCAAAAAAGATTATAAAATACTATATATAACATTAAAAGAAATATACCTAAAAATATCTTAAAAAGCTTAAAAAAAAGATAAAAAGACTAAAAAAAACAAAGGTAGTCAAATTTTTTTGTCTTTTTAGCTCTGTTTTGGCTTTTTTAGCTACTTTTCGGAATACTTTGTATTTCATTGCAAATGTTGCATGCATGTGTAACATTTTACAACATTGACTTTTTCCTCGATTTTGGTATGGATATATATGGGTATTCGATGTCCCCGATCGTCGATTGGGCCTACCCCTGAGGCACCAGCGCCCTGCACAGCTCCGCTATGCTTAACTCCTCTTTAATCATCTTTGCTCAAACCGCTTGCATTAAAAGCAATGTCTGAGTCGGGGAATAAACGTATGAACAATGTAGCTTGTAAACCCAATTTTCACTTTGGTAGGTTAAAATGGGGCGCTAAAGGTCGGGAGTAAACGAGGATTTGGGGTATCAGGCGAGTTCCGACGAGGGGGAAATCTCTAAATGTTTACAACGGAAATTTTTTTTTGATGGAAATTTCTTAAAATGACAGAAGTATCTTCATCTTTCTGTTCTAAAGAATAAATAGTGCCTTTGGATGTGTTTCTTATTTCATCAGGAGTGGAAATAAGAGGAATGTTTCCGAGAGACCTTAAGGATGACCTTGGTTTAATAACGCTTTTTCTTTAATAGACCTTTCCATAAAAAAATTTAGACCACAAGCTTCGTCTTCATGAATGAGCAGGTATAACAATAAAACAAACGAAATATAAAAGTAAATAACAGGATGGGCTTGAAAGGCGTATATTTCATAAGGAAGGGTAATCATTCTCCCTACAACAGGTTAGAGGCTATAGAGACCACACAACCCCCCGGACCTCACCCCGTAGGGTAGGCTGTGGATGTGGCCACGTGAAGATACTCCCGGAACTCTACGCCGCTTTACCCCACGTGTGCCAAATGGCACCTTATATATCTTCACGTTGAGCCCTAGATTATACACCAAAGTGATGAAGAACCTTCTCAGTGGCTAGCCAAGGATTGGGTTTTCTACAATTGTACCGGGCGGCCAATTGTAAGGAACCCGAGCTAAAGGACCGGTTTTTCTCCTGTACCCTCATCCCAGTGAAAGAAATGCGAGGTGAGCTTAAGACTCATGCGGGAAGAGGCACCGAACAGCCCCAGGGGCTGATGGGAAATCAGGGAGGACAACTTACCTACAGGTACTTTAAGGGACTGATGGGTGGGAATTCAAAAAAAGAAAAGAAAAGAAAAAAAGAAACTGTGGTAAAGAAGGTAGATTGAAATGAAAGAAAATTAATATGAAAAGAGAGGGGAAAGGATGAAGATTGTAAGATTACGTATGTTAATAGCCATTGTTCCAATTTTTTTTTTTTTTTTTTTTTTTTTTTTTTTTTTTTTACAGTTATCACCACCAATCACGGGCAGAGCCCTATTCAAGGAAGGGGTGTTGCACACATCAGTTATTCATCAACTAACGCAAACTACGCAGATGAGCACAGACGCAGGCTTTAAAGTGAGAGATTAAATTCAGCAGGAAACACAGAAGATGGAAGAGAATTCCACAAAACTGAGGTGGCAGAAAAAGGAAGCACCACAGCGAACAAGCTTTAGATTACCAATATTCAACACAAAACTCATGCGCCAGACACAGCACCTTCTTGTTGCGTACGAGGGCTCGTAAAGGTGTGGTAAGCGAGAGATAAGTTCCCTCGAGCACCTGCCGCTGCGGTACCTATAGAAAAGAGATAAAACACCAACATCGCGCCGCAAAGATAGAGGGTCAAGTGAACTGGAAAGTGAAGAACAGTTTATAAAGCCTTTTGGCTTTGACTCGACCCTATCCAAAAGCCGAATGAACCAGAGCCCCCCCCCCTCAGATATGAGGGCAGTACTCCCATACAAGGGCGGATGAGGCCCCCCTGAAGCTGGAGCGCTGAGAAGTAGGGAAAAAAAGGTCTCGCCAGCCTAAACAGAACTCCCAGTTTCTTGGAGGCCGTCCTAGCAACATTTGTTGGTGTGATGGTTCTCCAAGACATTTTTTGTTTATGTTAAGGCCAGGATGTTTATATTGTCAACAGAAGAGACGGGAGAACCGTCGAAGAGATAGGAAAGTTAGAAGTGTCTTAGAGAGGGAGATTTTTTGAAGTTGTTTTTAAAGATTGAATTTCACAAGGTTGAGACGACCACCCGGAAATTCTATCCAGTCAGCGAGAATAGAATCGAAAAGATTAATACGAGAGGGCAATTCTAGAAGTAAAGAGGAGCAGAATTTGAAATGAGTTGAGGAATGAAGGTCGAGTCATCGGCATACGAGTGGATAGAGTTAGATGTGCAGGTAGAAGATTCATTAATGAAAAGTAGAAATAAAGTAGGAATAAGGACAGAACCCTGAGGAACCACCATTATTGACAGAAAAGAAAGAATAAGCACCCCACAACAACAGCCGATATTTGAGCGATTTGAAAGAAAACTAGACATAAGTAAGCAAAGAGAAGGAGGAAACCAAAGGGAGGGAGCTTGAGAGCAAGTTGACGCGTGCCATACCCGGTCAAATGCTTTTGGATATGTCAAGCGCGCGCCACCCGCAAGTCTCCCCATAGTTCCTATTAGTTTATATATTGGTGTAGTTCTTGTTTTTGCTGTATTTATGGAGGGACTTTGAGTTGCATGTGATGTGAGGTCGTCTGCATTAACTCATAATATTTATGGAGAGGAATGCGAGTTGTGGCAAATCGTGCATAAAAAGATTGTAAAGTGTTGACGAAAGAGGCGCCTGGAAACTCCATTATATGATATAGGATGTTTTTGGGGAGAGACTGTTATTTTGTTTGTTGACAGCCATTGGTTTATATATTGCTGTAGTTCTTGTCTTGCAGTGTTTATGGAGGGACTTTGGGCTGTAATTGTGTGGTCGTCTGTATAACTATTGATTTTTATAGAGGTGGACTTGGGTTGTGGTAAATCGTGCAGTAATAGATTAAAGAGTGTTAGTGATAAGATGGCTCTCTCAGGACTCCATTGTATAATCTGTATGTTCTAGAGGTGTGGCGTCCTTGTATGCCTTGGGGAACTCCGTCATATAACGTGTATGTTCGAGAGGTGTGACGTCCTTATATGACTAGCTGTACAACCAGATAGGGATTATTAGCTATCTAGTTTTTTCTTGTCATTGGTTCTTCGAATTTAATGCTTTGACTATTAAAAGGTTAATTGTTTTACTAAGTCTGTAGCTTGTTATAATAGAATATTTGGGTTACTAGGAGATTGCAATGGTGGGTGGTAAGTTTATGTGTTCAGGATCGGTTAAGATAATAGTGTGATAGGAATAGTTTGTGTATGAAACTTATGCTTTGTGTATCTAGAAAAGGGATATAGGGCGAGACTCCGTTCAATATATAATATATTCAAAAACTTTTGTTAGCTAATTTGATTTGGCTGTGTTGACAAAGGAGAGCTGGTTTATGTATTTAGTTACATATTAACAAAACATTTAATAAAGTCCCCCATGGATGCTATTTCAGGCTGATGCACAAATTCTCACATTATGGATAGAGATGGGCAAAATCGTTCATGACTCCGAACGACGAGTCACCAAAGAATTTCAACCACTCAAATTTTAAACAAACAAATGACAAAATCATATGAGATAATGTTACATTAGCCAAACACTGCTGCGAAACGCTAGCAAGATTTTCCACATAGTCTGGCGAAATGGCATCATTCTTTCATATCGATTTGCCATTTGTTTGTCCAAGTTCGGAGCCGTTATGACCGATTTTACCATTTTTATTAAGAAATAGGTAGAGTGGATTCTAATTGGATAAAAAATTGGTTGAATAACAGAAGACAACGAATTAAATAAGAAATAAAAAGTAGGATTTCTAATCTTGTTGATACTAAATTGACCACTTCCTTTGGGAATCTTGAAAGTTGTATGTTAAGTGCAGCATGACGTTGATAAAAACCTCTTGGTTGGGCTGATAAATGTCAAATGAATTCTCACACCAAAATGTTTTAAAACATTGGTAACAAATAAGAATTTAATACGAGACTATTTTTAAAAATTAAAAATAAAAATAATTTGTGGGTGTGATACCATTATAAGTAATTTGAGAGTAAATCATAGCTTAGGACGTGTGGTAACAAATAGTAACGAAAATGATAAGAACAATAATGCTGCTGACAAGAGCAATGGGCTAATGAGGAATTTCATAGAAGTAATGTAAAGAGTTAAAACGTTAAAATGATATATCGCGTAAAATAATTGGAAAAGTACAAATATCTGAGAAAGAATCATCAAATGATTATAAAAGAGCAATAAAAACAAAGATTACAAGAGAAAATGAATTTGTAGGTTTTAGTAATAAGTAAATTGGATGACATTGTTTAAGAAACGGACAAATTTTAAATGTGGTTAAGATATTTAAGAGGAGTAAATTGATCGTATATAAAATTTTTCTCGTCCTTCAACTCTGTTGAGAGCAAATATAAAAAATTGAAGTCAACCTTCATGTAAGTATAAAGGGTAATATTAATTTGTAACATTTGATTGAATTAATTCGTTTAAAGTCGCTTGATAAAATATAAAGTTTAAATAAAAGCTTCCAATTGAGTAAAATTAGTTATCTTCGTTCATATTATTTTGGAAATTCATATTTCATTAATCTTATAATTATAATTAATTTTTATTCACTAATTAAATTAAAATTGAGAAAAAAGAACTCAAAAATCCACGCCATTAACCCATTTAATATAGAATTTTATTACCCCTAATTAGTTAATAAAACACTCTACTCTTTAACACCAATTCTCGACACCAACAAACTAATAAATTTCTCCATCCTCATAATCTCTCTCATCATATTGAAACTCTGCACTGTCATACTCCGAACGACGTCTCTCTCCTCACACCTTATTAGCACAGAATTAAATCAACCCACCCCTATACCTTCCAAATCCCAAAATTAATTCTACTTATCACCCAAACTTACTCCAAATAAATCTACCTTCGCACCTCCACTCATTTAAACGATCTTTCTGTTTTGTTATACAGAAGTAAATATGACATCATTCATATAAAAGAGTAAGAGAATTTTTATCAACTATACTCTGATTTAGGAAATTCACCTAGTATCCATTTCTCAAGTGTAATAAAGTGCTCGGAGGGGGGAGGAATGGAGGTTGAGACAAATTAGATTTGAAAGTGAATTAAATACTGCATTTCTTTTTTTTAATTTCATTAACCTTTTTAAGGTAGTATGTATATTCAAATTATAATTCTTCTTTTTTTTGTGCCTTAATTTCCCATCTTATCGAGTATAATGAGTTTCTCTATATAATATATGATAATTCAATATTCTATCAGACATGGAAGTAAAAAGGAACAATTGTGATACATCTTCAATTCTAATGACCATAACAATAAAAATATCATTTCCTCAATTACCATGTCTCCATAATCAGTAATTTTTATTGCTTTAATGTACCGTAAATTAAGTTATAAGCTCTTTAGGGACACGAGTACGGCCCGTTACTCTAAATTCGTATTTTACAATTAACTAATATATATAGTATGTGTAGTAAGATACATTAAATTGTTTCCTTATCATTATTATCAAGGTGATTATGTTGGCATATGGCAAGAAGTTTCGAACATAGATTGACTCATGAAAAGATCAAAATTGATTTTAATATGGTAATTCAAAATATCAACCAACAACAGTGCAAAGTAGATATACACCAATTAAATTAGTTCAAATCCATTATTTATCTTGTACTTTTTCCTTTGATATAATCCATTACCATATGCATGTCTTGAACTTTCACAAATCTATCTTACAAGTTTCATCAATCACTATTTTGGTCTATGGATGGTATAAGAACATTATATTAACTCTTGTAAGAGGCGAATCTAATTCAACCACTCAACTAAGGATAATGAGAAGCTTATGATGAGCTTTCCCAGTTCCATCACTTCAAGGTCTGGTAAGCTAGGACAACTTTTACGTAAATTCACATTATGTAACTTTGTTACTGTCCACATTACTAATTTCATAAATATAATCAAAAATTATCATATTACTTTGCCTAAATAATTACGTCATTTTAATAATTGTTCATTTATGTACAATCAAAATTCAATTGCATTTTAAATTATCGTTACAGTTTCTTTATTTATATGTGCACAAGTTCGATTATTCTTAAGGAAATGTAGTATTTTTAAATATCTTTTCTCATTACATTCGTAGCTGCAACACTAAGAACATTATAAATAAATTCAAAATTGTGTGAAGATTAACAGATGACGTACATTTAAGTCACCTATTTCCGAATATAACAATCATAGTCACAATCAGAAACATTTTAAAATTAAATTTCAAAATTGTAATTTGAGTTAACAGGTGAAGCTTTAAGTTACCTTTAAGATTACATTCATAAAGTCACCAAAAGCAGAAACAATATTAAATAAATATTCATAAAATTGCTAAACTGTGAAATTATAGGATCGTAGCATTATTTACACTTATTCCGAAAAATTAACATGTTCAGAGTCACAATCAGAAAATTTAAATAATTTTCGAATTGCTGTGAGTAATAAATCAAGGTATGAGCTTTAAAGTTAGCTTTATGATTACATTTCATAGTCACAATCAGAACATATTAAATAATTATTCAAATTGACTGTAGAGTTTAACAGAATGACGGCTTATTTAAAGTCCCTATTTTACCGTATTAACAATTTCATAGACACAAATCAGAACATTATAAATTAATTTACAAACCAATAATAGTTGAAATCATTTTAAAGTATACCTTATAAATGATATACAATTCTAAGTCACAATCAGAACATTTAAATATATTCAAATTGACTGTGAGTTAACAGAATAGACGTTTCAGTTAAGTTGTCTTATATTAACATTCATAGGTTCTGAACACTTAGAACTATTTATAAAGTAAAATTCAAATTAGATTGTAGAGTTATTCAGTTTTTCATACTTCTCTTAATCTTATCTGAAATTCACAGTGAGATGAATAATTGCACTCAGAACATTTAAAAATAATTTAAATGTTGCTTAGTTAGAGTTAGTAAAGATGAACTGTATTTAAGACACTAAACTGCGATTACTTTTCATAATACTGCAAATGGGCACAACTTAAAATGTTTACTGTTCTCATGTTTCATATTAAATGGCTCGTCAATAACTCAATCCTCTGTTTTTAAAAGATATAAAAATTAACATATCTAAACAAGTTAAGCCAAATCCTGATCAATTTCTCATCACATGGAACTATGAATCAAAAAGTTACTGACGATTAAAGGTCATGCCTTCCGAGGGAACTTTTTTTCACTTTAGGAACCATAGTTCAACCATTGATACAGGCGAACACTCTATGAGAAGCTCTGTAGATAAAAGATAAAAAAAATGAGAGAATATAAAAAATTTAAAATATAATGGAAGAAAGAAATTTCAAAATTAACTTTAATTAAGAAAATGTTACTTAAAAAGAATATTATAATGATTTATTTAACAGACAAATCTTTCTCAAATGGGAGAATATAATTAAAAAATATTTAAATTAATATATTACCTAAAGTTTTCCAGGCAGATATTTTTGATATGGATAGATAAAGAGTTAAAAAAAAAAAATAATAAATATTAAAATTATAAGAAAAATGATATTATAATAAGTTTTTTTTTTTCGTCAATGAATGCTCTCTCTGATATATATATATGATAATATATATAATATATATAATATATATATATATAGATAAAATATAAATGATCAGGTAATATATAAATATCAAAATTATGATAATATACTATTCTATTATAAATAAAGATTAATATAAACATTTTGATAAAATCTATACATATTTTATCAAGAATAATTCTAGATAAAATAATAAAAGATATATAATAATATAATAAAAAGGTGTGTAAATATATATAATCAGGGGAATGGGAGGAATATCGAAAAAAATAAAATACGACTCCACAGAACTCCAAACTCCCAGAGTCGATATTAAAAAAACCGACTCCCGACTTCGACTCCAAGAGTCATATTTTAAAACTGAATTCCAGACTCCACGAGAAAACTCCATACAATTGGATAAATTTCATACACACACAGTTTTGTACGATTAGTTAATAGCTGTCGCTCAGACTAGTATTATCAATCATTCTTGTAGCACTGTAGAACTTCCTCAATGTAAATGAAATAATTTAAATAATAAACATGAATCATATTTATTTAATAAATCATAGACACTTAGATAAATAAATAACTAATCCATTTAATAATATATTAATATATAATAATATAATAATAATAATATATAATATATATATTAATATAATAATAGTATATATATATAAGAAAAGATAATCTATAATAGAGTATTTAATAAAAATAAAATAAATAAATAATATAATATATAATTTTAAATAAATAATAATATATAATATAAAATTAAAAATATATATTAATATATAATAAATATATATATATATAAAAATATTTACATATCAGCTTTAGAAGAGTGAATATTTTATAGTAAATGTCATATTGCGGACACCCCCCATTAGACTGATGGTCAAAATCAAATTAGATCTGTACAGAAAAAAATAACTCACTATCGTATATATTCTATCAATACAATAAAAAACTCAACCATCTCATCCCTCACACCATAATACATAAATACTATACAAAAACACCTATAAAGCTATCAATATACACTAATAACCTAATCACATACTAATATAAACAAAACACCCCAGATACTCAACAACTCAAACCCCACTAACCCCAACTTCAATACATAACTCACCCCATCCAACCACACTACCCTGCTAATAAATACTATACTAACCTCACAAGCTAACTAACTACCTATAGCATAACTACTCAACACACTCCACTAAAACCTACTACAGCCTAAACATCATACACCTATACCATAAACATAACCATACAACTACTCTCAGATCTCTACATAACCCCCCACACACTAATATCTCCTAAAAATACATACCACAAACCCACACCTATACAACCTACTCACAATATAACCAAACACAACTAAATCACGTCACAACTCTCTGTACTTAACTAACAATTAACACTTTGATGTGTAGACTATGCTGCGAGACCTACATAAACAGATACAAGACTAACCCAACACACCTACCTCAGATAAAATATACACCATGTACTCACTCACCTACACACACTAACTACTATATACATTCGCTTAACCCACTAAGAATTAACCACCCTAATAAATAAACTACATCCCTTACAGGTCAATAACTGCTCAATATATAGACTTAACTACCACAATATACTATACCAACTACATACACAAAATCACCATAGTACCAAAAACCACGTATATATGTACCAGCCGTTCTTCGTCATTTTGCATCTCTGTGCTTTAACGAACACGTAAGGAAACCATAGTTCTAGCTTCCGTTCGTTTTCCAATCTTACACCAACAGACCCAACACTCCGCCAAAGAATACTCAACCAAACCGTACGCAAATTCCTAAATAATATATGAAAGTTTGCCTATCCTCTCTATTGCCGTTCATCGTCCCGAATATTACCACGCACGCTTCTTACGAAAACCAAGTAAACAACCACAACCACCACGCAATAGAGCACTCTTAGACCGCTCCGATCCATGATACATTAAGATCAACCAAACAATGAAATGTTTCATTATCAAGTAAAAATACTCAAGCTTTAAACTAAATTCTTCCAATAATGAAAAAAAAACTCCATTCACAATAGTTATATTGATCATAATAACTATGTAATTAATAAACCTAATGTGTATGTTTTTATTTGCGAATTACCTAACAATTAATATAATTATATAAAATAAAAAAAATATATATATATATAAAAAAATAAATAAATATAAATAATAAATAATATAATATATATAATAATACTTTGTAATTTTTTGTATATGTACAAATATTATATGGTTCAGAATATAATATAATAAATAAATATAAATTTAAAAATATATATATATAATAATAATATATTAATATTATCAGAAAAACAGTTGATTCCAATTGTTTTTAAAACAAAAGTAAACCTTAGCACGAAATCATTGGTCGTGATTTAAAACATAAGAAAAATAGTGCTAAAAACTGGAGCGAGCATTTCGTTTATCGAGCGTATGCCACAAATGACATGACAAAAAACGAAAACGGTGTGATCGGTTGTTAAAAAAGCAAAGAAAAAATTACAAAAAAACGATATCTTATACAGAATGATAACCTCTCGATATAGACATACAATCGTATGATTAAAGCGAGCAAATAGCACACCTACAGACCAGCAAAAAATTCGCTCTAGCGTAACTCATTTAGATAGTCATGCCTTTTACTTCCTAGTTTCGCAACGGACCGAACCCGCACTCAATACCTTACTCTGGGAGACTCATATTCATAAAAAGATTCATTCATAATCTCTATTGAATCATACAAGACACTCCGCAGGGTCTTAAAATGCTCACCGCGGCGATAAACAAACGCCTTGCATCATTTATGATTGATGCCGAAATAATCTATTCCATGAAGCATCAATCAGCATTTAGCTCCGTAAAATTTCTAGCTTTTAGCCTTTACTAACCTCGAGAACTTTTGCAACATAAAACTATAGATATTGAGGTAAGTTCTCGATAACACTTGTCGCCCTTAAACTACTGCATATGATGTTCCTAACATTTCTGTTTATGCTTCGCGAACACTTTCAGCATAAGCAATTGGACACGCCCTTTCAATGATCGGTATACGAACTATCAGTATGTACGAAACATCCGTCACTTGCGGCAAACAAAAAAACCTTTCACACAAATGCAAGAGCTCTCGTACGACTTATATTCTGGTCTCCTAACAACAACTCCACCAATGGGCAGTTCCATAGCACTCAAGCAAGCGCATCACCCAATAGAACTTGAGGTCAGGCACATCGTTTACAATATAAATTGTGCCACATTGTTAACACACTATGTAGGGTCGAAACGTTCTCCACTTATAACAAAGATGCGAAGCCATCACACCACATCATCCGATTTCCATATAATCGAAACTATATCTCCACCCACTCCGGTCAATCCAGAGAATTAGCTGTCACAATGAACAAAAAACAAAAATTGAACAAATACCCTATGCTTCTTCAAAAATTCTCCATTTCTTAAAATGCTTCTACAGATGAAGAACTTGAAAATTTGGAATCTTTTATATAAAAACACTTAAACCTACACAACATCATAAAGACATCTTTGGCACGGGGTCTTGTGCCGTCATAAGAGTACCATACCTATAGAGAATTTTACTGTAAATGCAAGAAACGAAACCACCTCTCTCATGCGTTGCACATGCACAATGCACAATCCACGCTGTTAGTCGAATAGAAGCCCGTATACTAGTGATTCAAATAAAAACAAA
This sequence comes from Trachelipus rathkii, assembly GCA_015478945.1. NCBI lineage: Eukaryota > Metazoa > Arthropoda > Malacostraca > Isopoda > Trachelipodidae > Trachelipus > Trachelipus rathkii. The sequence continues at coordinate 62,502 of JABUQX010044102.1, read as the reverse complement.
AATAACAACAAGAAAATAATAACATTAATGAAAATTGTACCAAAAATAATCAAACACCGTCGCTAACTTCATTGTATTTTTAAGAGGAGAAAAATTAGGTATTTAAAAACGGAATCATTAAATGAATAATTCCCATCAATCTCAAACGCGCGTAACTACACGCCCTGCATTTTTGGTTATCACTTTCGAGGAACGTGCTAATCAATGCCAATCACAGTTGGAATAAAAACAGGACAACTATATTATAGACCTGAAGAACACAATCTCTTACCGATTTCAAAGGTAAAGCAATTCTACAGATTATATGAACGCATAGTTTAACGTAACAAAACAGAAAGAACATACTCAGAGCACCATTCATTACGCAGAATAAAAGATAAAAACAAATCAGACAAAAAGCGAAAACAACAGCCATAAATTAACAATTAAAATAATATCTAGGACAAAGAATAAGGGAAACTACTACAGACAAATATGACGTGGAACACATATATAACGATAAATAATAAGTATAAGTAAATAATAGTAAATAACCCCACCCACAAATCACTCATATACACTGGGGCGCGCTCCAACTAACGATGACACTAGTGCAGGTACTCTGCCGCACCCCACATAATTAATACTAACTCAGCAACTAGAGTGCAACTATTTATAATTCTTAATTCTGTAATTTTCAATAAAGATATGAGAATATAACTATCTCAAACAAAAAATAAATGCATCTTTATATAGAATAATCATTACACCAAATGAGCTCTAATATAATATAAGCACTATAAATTAGAAAAAAAAAAAGACACGTCGAATATAAAATAGACGGAGTATCAACACATGTCAGAAACAACTATGATTGTGCAGTGAACAACATATCACAGGAATTCAACGTTAAAAATTAAACTTAATTGACGAGAAAGAACCAATGTGTTTGACCAAAAGAACATATAACGCAGACCACGAAACTTACCGAAACACGAAACAGAATGGTGATATGCATTAATAGAAAAGGGAACAACCCGATATGTATATATTACTGTATTAACAAGCGATAGGATCCTCACCCACCTTCACACTACACTAGAAATTCAAGACAAACAAGTACACAAAACAATCGTATTGAAAATTTACGCCAGTACCCACAAAAATCTCAACCAATGTGTACAAACTACCCATATCATCGGTCACCAGGGAAATGAATATAACCATTGTGGATAGGTTAGCAAATTAACACAGATGGATTCGCTTTATTAAGCGTTAAAGCAGCTAGCAAGACGAAGCCTCCTCACTCTTTGAGCTCACAAGAAAACCGTATCGCCCATCTCCTAATTAAATGAATAATCGATAAAAAAAAAAAACTCTTATATAAACTCAAATGAGGCAATTCAAAAATCTCTATTCACATTATTTTTTTCTGGTAAAACAGTGAAGAATTAATAGGGCCCTAATATATAATATCAGACCTTCTACTCCTGCCAAAATGAACTTTGATATTTGAGAATATGAAATATAGAATCTCTCTAGAACCACATGCGATAAGGCGCGATGAAACTCTTTGATATTGAAAATGTAGCACCAATGTATATATCAATTAAGTAAATAATTTCCGTAAATGAATAGTAATAGATAACCATCATTTAAATGCATGCAGGCTTAGTTTGAAAAAATTAATTTTTATAAACCTTTTTTTTTATTTGCAATGTAAGAAATTAAGATATAAAACAAATAATATATAATAATATAGAATATAATATATATATATATGTATATATAATATAAATTATATATATATATATATATAATATATATAATAATATATAAAATATAATATATATATAATATATATAATAATAATATAAATAAAAGGTAAAAATTGTAATATAATAGAAAAAAAAAATATAATAAATATATAAAAAATATAATATAATGAAATAAAATATATATATATATAGATGCTACAAGTTTGCTTGAAAAAATGAAAAAAAGTGTACAAATTCTTAATAAAAATAAATCCCGGTTAATTTATAATAGTTAATTGAACATTTTTTATTATTTTTCCTACCATATTTTTTTTACGAGTTTGTGAAGCTAAAATTATTTACAAAAAGAAACTTGTACGTCATTTTATTTATTATTTTTGATGTTATTCTCTTCCAGTTGTCGTTAACCTGTTATACTATAAAGGACTCTGAGTATTATAAAATAAAAATAATATAGAATAAAAAATATCAATATGTATTAATAATAATTAAATAATAATAAATAAAAATCTTATTAATATATATATTATATAATATATATATACTATAAATATAAATATTATTAAATAATAATTATACTAATCGATGAGAGAGGAGAGAGAGAGAGAGAAGGAGAGACAAAAGAGAAGAAGAGATGAAATAGAGATGAGAAGAGAAAGAGGAAAGTAAAAAGATAAAAGAGAGAGAGATTATAAAACCTAAAATTAATATATATGGCACATTTATAATATACCAGAAGCATAAAAAAAATTTAGTAAATACGGAAATGGTAGGATACTCCGAAAGAACTAGTTAACGCAATTATCACTGGAAAATTTGAAAGGTAAAAGTGTTACTTAAAATTCACTATTTTTTGACTTGAAAAGAGTGCAAAAATAATCGATGGAAAGAATAAGTTTAGTCAAGACGGTTAAATTTAGCGGTAATTGGTAATCAGAGGAATATGATTGAAAGAAGAGTATTAAGTACTAGAGTTATTTTTCCTTTTGAGTACAGTGCTGGTATTTATGAGTTGGAGAGAAGCAAATCAAGGCTCTACATGAGAGACATAATGGGTTTGAAAGTGTTTAACTCGTAGGAAGTGAAAAAATCAATTGTTATAAATCAACTGATTTTTTCACTCTTATATTTTTTTTCCAAAAATCAAGGAGATTTTTTTTTTTTTTTTTTTTTTTTGCATGTTTTATATATATATAATATATATATATATAATACTATATAATATTTCAAAAAATCCTTATATAATATATATATATTAATATATAATAATTATTCAAATATATATATAGAATATATTAATTATAATTATAATAATATATATATAGATATATATATATATCAATATATATTATTATATGTATATAATATTAATATAACTAATATTATATATATATATATATATATATATATATATATATATAACTAATATCATAAACAAGAGAATGTATGAAGAGCATTATATATATAAATATATTATAAATATATATATAGTTATAAATATAAAAATAGAAGCCCCATATATAGTTATTATATATATATGATTATATATAATATATTATATATATATATATATTTATATGTATGTATATAATTTTATAACTATATATATATAATTATATATATACTATATTATATATATATACTTATTACTATTAAATATTATATTATAATAATATATATTAACTATATAATTTAGATATTTAAGTGATTTAACCTTCCCCTAGAAATAAAAAATAAAATCAAAAGGTTTAGCAGGCTACTCTTGGTCCAAATTCCTACCCCACGTATGTAACAAAGGAATAGTTCTCAAACAGGTTTCTTTATTTCTGATACATTATCAATATACAAATTAATCCGTAACAGGTCCCGTAAACTTTAGTGTTAGTTGTTTCTGGTCATAGACAATAGTCTTAGTTCTTGAGTTTATTAATTAGATGCTTTCACTTACCACTTATTGTCTGCCTAATAGTACCTCTCGTAATCGAGCATACATTAATACACTCCTTTGTTTACAATTTAATTTCCCTGAACTCCAATCTGAAAAAAATAATTTCCTGATTCCACTATAGATTTTGATTTTAAAGAATGAATAAAATTCATAAATCACTTAATTAAATAATACTATATCGAACTTAAGTTAAAGTTTGTATTACAAATTATATTTTACGCTATCCGAGATTAGAAATGAAGTTCAAAACAAAATCCACAAATAAAAATATGATTTTTTTCTCAAATAAAACTACAAATATCACCAACCTTGTTTTAAATTCTATGGGCACTGCGGAGTTCGATATCCTCCGAGTCGTAGATGTCGAAGTTCTGGAAGTGTGCATATTTTCCCGTGGTCGGTAAAGTCCGGATATGTCTGTGGAGTGAATAATCTGTTGACAGTGATGGAGTATCTGATAAAGTCCCGGATATAGTCGGAGTCGAAAGATTCCTGTATTTATTTTACAATTCTTAGGATAAAGAGGTGACAACTGTAAAAAAAAAAAAAAAAAAAAAAAAAAAAAGTTTGGAGAATAGATAATTATATAAATATATAATATAATATATAAGTCGAGTATGATAATAATAATTTTATAATAAGATAGAGAAACTATATAGTATATATAATTATTATATATAATATATTTATTTTTATTATTTATTTTATAATTAATTATAATTAAATTTATATTATATTTAATTTATTAATTATATATTTTTATTATTATTATTTATATATATTAATTATTTAATTATTATTATTTAAATTAATCCACATAGATTTAAGATAAATTGTTAATTATTAAAAAAGATATATTTAATATATTATATAAATTATTACTTATTTATATTATTATTATTAATATATTATTAATTTATTAATTATTATAATTATTATATTTATATATTTATTAATTATTAGTATTATTTATTACAATCATCAATTTTAATATATTTATTTTATTATTTTTTAATTATTCAATTATTTATTATTATTTATGTATCGTATTACAATTATAAAATCATTCTAGTTTTATTAACGGGGTTAATTTAATTTAAAAATTTCGATTTTATATTCCAACATTCTTATAAATGATTATATTTTTTAGTAACCATAATTTAATTTTCCTTAAATATAAATCTTTGGAAATAATAGTAGGAGAAAAGATATTATTTACATAGATGTTCCCCGACGCGTTTACTGATTTCTCTATAGGTAGTACTGCTCACCTTATTCAGAGGGATTATTTTCTATGTAAGTACGTATGTATAATATGATCTAATTGCAAAATAGTGATTTGACTCCTATGATTAAGAGTATTAAGAATCAAGTTAGTAGTGGAGTGTCTGAGATTTCTAGCATTAAGTATTATGGTACATAATAGGATTTATTATAGTTGTTAAGTGTTTACCTGGCTTGCAGTAGTAATTTGTGATTGTGTGGTAAGGATTACCCCTCTCCAACAGCAAATTATATAAAAATAGTATCGTTCTGTAGCACTTACTTACACTCTCAGTATTGACCTTGTGTCGCTCCTGGAGTCAACTGCTTTATATATAATTAGAGTGACCAAGTGTTTAGAAATTATTATCATATATGATATTTGATATGATACCGATTGATGCTACGTTAGTTAGAAATTGATTACATATAATAGATTTTTTGCATTGAGTATACTATAGTAAGAGATTGATTAGATATAATTACCCTGTCCAGTAATCAAATTTATTATTATTCGTAGTTAACTACTAAATATTATAGGTTCTAATAGTAAAGTCAATCAGGTAGCAGTTTAAATTGGTGCACAAATACCCTAGTTAGTATGATAGGTTGTATCGTAGGACCCAATAAGCATCTACTTTAGTTAGTCTAAATAAGTGAGATAGAAGTTTCTATGTTTTTTAACTTATTTATTGTATATATGATATACTTAGAGAATATTTAGATTACAGTGTTAACGGGTGCGTGATAGGCTCGGTGCTGTCGCCACGGACTGCACTAATTCCTCCGAAATATGTATACAAAGGGACGCACCTCACTCATTCGCGCTTGGATGGTGACAATAGCATGTGGAAGTTTTTTGAAAACATAAGAGAGGGAAATATTAGTGTCTGATACTAAATTGGTTTAATGTGATTAAGTTTTATGTATTATGTGCGATAAAGTTTCGGAATTTACGTTGATTTATAATGTTCAAAGAGGTCGTTTTAATTAATTAAAAGAGTTTTCATATATAGAGGGGGGCTTGTGCAACACCTCATTCCGTGGAGAGTGGCATTAGTCTGTCATAATCTGCCACGACTAGATCTTCGCGGCATAATATTCTACTCACTTTCTGAGAGTTTACCAAGTCTGTATACATCCGATTAGATCCTGCCGCTATCTTGTTGTAGTTAACGTAAAATTTTTTACCACTTATAATCTCTGATGGTTATGATATCGATAGGTCTGGCGTGGTAGTATGGACAGTCACAATTATCTGTACGCACAGAGACGAATGATATACGTGAGGCGTGCTCAGCATGGATTCGATAGCCGGCTCAGGCATGTAGCTGACGCTACACATTTACACGATATTCATTCACAATATTATTTTGATGTGTGATCTGAGTGATATATAACATGTATAGCATATTTATTTTATAATCCATGTGTTTATTCTTTCTTATTGTTGAATTTTAATAGCATAGTTCCACCTCTTGAATTCTATGATAAACTGAATTGTAAGTTATTATATTAAGTTATCCTTTACTTTTTCGCTTAAAAGGAAATTAATTGTGTATCATGCGAGGAGGGTCGTCCGAAACCATGTTATGTAAAATACACATACCGGTGGTCGAGGGGTGGTGGCGTGTGTTGAACTTGTTTCCTGATCTCACGCCAGAGCATCTCGTGTATCTCCTAGCACAGTACTTCCGGTGACCATTACAGTTCGCACTCCAGAGTGTCTCGTCCAGTGGGTGGAGGGCTCCCTCCCGGGCCATCCGGTGCAGGTCCGTATCTCGTTTTGTTGTTACTATCTGTATTCTTAAATTTAACGCTGGATTATAGATTCTGTCGTGTGATTCTTTACAACAATTAATATATAATATTAATATTATTATGGATTTCTCATATGTTGTTTCTGAACCTGTTGTGATATTTAGAATTATTTGAGTATTTTTTTATTTTAACTTTCTTTTAATTTATATTATTATGTCGCTAATAATACTGTTAATTCCCAAGGGATCACACCTCGGTGGTAATCATTTTCATTGTAATCCTCAACGAGACTATCTACACCTCTCAGAGGTGCGTAAGCCGAAGATATAGTTTTACTGGGCTTCCAGAATTTAAGGGTTTTTGATAATATTATAACATATAATAGTCTTCACTATAGGTTGTTGAAGGTGAAACTTCATTTGGGTAATCTGCAGATATAAAGGATTAAAATTATGGAGGGGTGTTAGATTGGGAGGTAACCTCGTCGTAGACGAGGTTACGTCCCCAGGTAGGGATCCCCGGTTAATATGAGAGTGGAACGTATGCGCCCACCCCCCATTGGTTAGTTATCAAAGAATATTTCGGGACCGTGTTTCGTTTGTCATACCGGTTTTGCGCTCTAGAATAGAAAAATTTTACCCCAGTTCTCGAAGTGAGGAGGAGTTAGAAAGTGTCTGAAGTTATTTTCTCTCGTAGGAAATGTTTTTTAGGCCGTAATTTCGAGTAATGGGAAATTACTAGACGAGTTGGTCACCGTAGACACCGGTGCTGGAGCCACTGGGGTGCTGAGTTAATAAATATCCAGTAGTTATATATATAAACATTCGTATATTATATATATATATTATATATAATTATATATTTATATATATATATTATATATATATATTATTATTATAACAATACAATTAGTTATTATATAAGTGTATATAATATATGTTCATACTTATATATCATATTATAAATTAAATAATTGATGCTCTAAAATTTATAACAGATTATCACTATCTCGGTGTCCTTATAAGGGTTATCGACTCCGTAGATCTTGAATATGCTGGTTATAAGTCGGTATAGGGGTGTCTAGGACCCCCCATTAGGGGTCTCGACTGAAAAGAAGCCCAGAGCTGCAAAAAACAAGGAGGAAGAAAGAAGGATGAAAGAAGAATAAGAAAGGAAAGAATGGAGAAGAGAATCTGAACTTCAGAGGGAGTAGAAGTTGAAGACGCACCGGTTGCGGCTCCGGTTCGTTGCCCGAGTTATTGAAACTATTGTGTAATGATACATGTTTGGCCTGTCCTTATATATTGTTTATTGTCGTTAGATTCTAAAATAATGGTTTCAGAACCATCAAGAAATAAAAAATTAAATAAAATTAAATAAATAAAGTTAATTAAAATTCTTATTCTTTTATGTTTATAACTGTACAAATTTTTTACGTTTACCTACCCTTAAAGCAGTAAATCCACTAATCAAACCACCATCCAACCAGCATCCAACCTTCCCTCCTGACCAATCTGTGATCTATTGATCTATTGATAAGGTCAAATTTTTACTATCATTTTGGATAAAACATAACATAAAATCAAAGTTCTTTATACATAAGATTCCAACGAATATATCTAACGTAACAAAGTTTTCACCTTAATGAAACCTTACTTTAAGCATCATCTGAACTAGAATTAACCACAACACCAAAATCCCAACCACACCCTTAAACAGAATAACACTGTTATCGTTAACAGTTCACACTTAACACCGTAAGTAGCTAATTATAGCATACAAATACGTAACCTATGCTTACTTTTCAAGCATATCTCTAAATATCATTGTTAATTTTACACTGACACAGTAAACTACTTTAGCAAAAAATTTATCACAACATTGTGTTAATTATCATCTTGATCACGAATATACTCTACATAATAAGGTTATCCACATTCAATTTAAAGCTAACCATGAGTACATTGAAACTAAGAAAAATAATGTACAAAGACCAACCTAACAACATCATTATAGGCGAAGAATAAGCAGTCACATTAACACAAGTTCCACAACTTAACAACAGTAAAGTAACTAACATCGCATGCAAAAGCGGAAACCCATATTTCTGTACTTTTTCAGCATCATCTTTCATATCAAGAAATTTAACAAGCAGCTTAATGGTTAGGAGTATTATTATTATTAATTATTATTATTATATTATGTATTGAAATACAATATCACTTATCCTATGGTGACATTATCCAGTATCTTATCCGCCCCCTTTTTGTATCACTTGTTAACTGACCGTTCTTGGTTCAATTTTTTATGTAATGACTCAACGAGTTATTATATTATATTTATCATTATTTTTTATATATTATTCCTGGCCTCTAATTACTTATTATCTTTTTTATGTAGGCCGTATTCACTTATTTAATAATATTTTTTATATTTATTAAATCTTCTCTATGATATCTAATTCCTATCTTATTTATTATATGGAGAGAACTGATGATTTTTTTTTAGTTATATTTATACTTTTATATTTTTTGTAATGGATTAGATTTTTTATAATTATAATTAAATATAATAAATTTTAAATTTTCTTTTTATATTTATTTATTTTTTATAGATCATTTTGAATGTCTATGGAAACTGAAAAATATCTTGTTTGTCATGTGTTGTTGCGACTCTGTTTCTTTATGTCATCTTCTCTCTCTGTTATTTTTTCCGTTTTTTTTTATTTTTTTTTTGTATTCTTGATTTTTATTTTTTTTCAATTGGTAATTAATTATTTTTTTTTTTTTTTATAGTTGGATATATTTTTATTATTTCAAAAGGCAGCCTGGAAAAAACAAGATTTGATATGAGAACACAATTCCAGTGTAGAACTTGACGATAATTCGTTTCTACATTTTTGGTTATATATCCAATACTGCGTCTTATGCATAGTATTATTAGATTTATTTCGATCAGTACGGTGTATCGGCGCCGAAATTTTAGGAAAGTGTTGGAACTGATGCGCAAATTCAAGTCGGTGCAGTGTGGAGGTACGGAGCCTGCGGACAGATTCGACTTTGGTGTTTTGAGGGAAATCGCCAGTCGGATTCAGATCGCTGCGCAAGCCATCGATATGCCGCGTACTTCGAAATATGTGTTATATATACTAGTGAGAGATTTAGTCGGACCGGCGTAGCTCGCGTCGTCGATATACTGTCCAAATTGATCTAGGAGTACGGAGTACGGAATGGCACTCGAAAAGTCAAACCGCATATAGTAGTTGAGAATCTAAAAGGGAGCCGGAATAGCTAAGGGTCTGTACTTTCAATACGTTAGTCTGTGAGAGTGTAAGTTTTATCGTGTGAAAACTATGAAAATTCATATATTTAACGAGCTACCGGGCAGAGTTAGCCCTGGACTTGCTTAATTCATAGGAAGTGAAGAAAGATAAGGAATGATTCAAGGATGGCTATATGCGTTCAAGTATAACTTTTATCTCCCGTCTCAGATGATTAAACAAACTTTTCAAGATATTTGTGATTAAACAGAGCAAACTACTATGATTGAAGGGCAGGTGTTTGGATTGATAAATAATACCATGAATACTTATTCATTATCTTTCTATCGTCATATATATCTCTGACGGAGAACGTCTCCTCTTCTACCTTCTAATCTTTCATAATTCATCTTTCCATCTCATCTTACTCTCTTCTCTTGCTTTCATCCTCCTCTCTATCTTATAACTATCTCTATATCTATCTATCTACTCTCTTACATATATCTTCATATCTCTACTTACTATCTACTCTATCCTCTTACTTACATATATACTTATATAATATACTCTTACTATCTTATCTCTCTCTATCTTATCTCTATACTCTCTTATATCTCCTCTCTATCTCTTCTCTTCTCTTTCTCTCTTCCCTTATATCATCTCTCTCTATCTCTCTCTCTCTCTTCTCTATCCTCATCTCTATATCTCTATACCTCTTACTTACTATCTACCTACCCTCCTTATCACTTAATTATTAACATAATCATAAGCACTATATCTTTTTCGAAACTATAAATTCACCATAATATGATATATATTACTTCATTCACTCGTATTTTTTGATCAGGCCGTAAGCCTTTGTTCGATCCGTTGTCTTAAACTTCCGTTCTTACCAGCTCAAGCCTCACCGTATACTATATATATTTATATTTTACGATATCTACACCTATAACCTTATAACTCATAGTAAAGTCATATAAATATATTTCTAAAAATTAAGAACTTACGTAATCATTATATACTTTAATCACTACTAGATAGGTCTATACATTAAACTATATATATCATATGTGGAACCTTATTATATTTTACACATAATCACCTATGGACTGCCTAGCAATAAAAATTCCAGCTTTTGTGAACCCTTACCGCTATGACCGTAGATTTACTTATCATAAACGAACGAATGGCAAATAAAGGATCAAAATACATAAAAGTTACCTCTTCATATACTTTTTTATTCTCCCTTCAGCAGTTTTATACATTGAATATAAAGCCAAGCAAGTCCGGCCGCTATATGTATCAAAAAATTTTCCTGCCCAAACCCAAATACCAATAATCCCATTTATATATTTATATTTTGAAGGGAATAAATAATACTTTAATGAGTTGCCTGCAGCAATCACCTTTAGAAGAAAAGAAATATAATATTGGAAATGACTCAAAGTCAATCAGGAACAATAAAAAATAAAAATTTAATATCTAAAATAATTTTCAAATTTATATATATATATATATATATATATATATATTAATATATTAATTAAAATATATATATAATATATATATATATATATATATATTATATTTAAGTATTATAAATATTACTATTATTATAATAATATATATATATATTATATTTATAAATAATATTTAAATATATATATATATTATATATATTAATTAATATATATATTATATATACCTTAAATATATATATTATATTGATATATTGATGATGAATATATAGAAGTAGAGTAGAGGTGTGGAGAAGGATAGAGAGAGTGTAGAGAGATAGATAGAGAGAGATGTAGAGAGTAGATCAGAGAGAGAGAGATAGTAGAGAGATGAAGTAGCTTAGTGAGTAGCTAAGTTAAGAATCAAGCACTAAGTATATCTGAATCAGCAGTCTTAAATTTTTATTATTATAATACCACGTAGGTAACAGATGGTTAATAATATATATAATATATATATTATATATAATATATTAATATTTTATATTTGTTAATTTATTATAATTATTTAATTATTATATACCATTAACTTATTATCCAGTGAAAATTGAGAGAGATATTTTATGTATATTAATTAGCAGTAATTGAAAGGGAATGGAATGGGCATAAATAGGAAGGTGAATAAGAAAAATAGGGAATGGGAAAAAATTGGAGAAGGGAGATATGCAAAATAGACAGAAGGAAAATATGGAGAATTAAGAAGAGGAGGGGAAATTTGAAAAATAGACAGAATAAGAAGCAGGAAAAAAATAGGCAAAAGAAGGGGAAAGAGGGAATATTAGCAGAAGGAAAATAGGAAAAATAGGAGAAGGGAAAAATGAAAAGAAATAGTCAGAAGAGAAAAGGAAAAAGAAGAAACAGAGAAATGAATATTGAAAATAAGCAGAAGAGAGAAAAAATACAAAAGCGAAATAGGAAACTTCGAATGAAGAAATGAAATAATAAACAGAGAGGGAAATTATAAGTTATTTATGAATTAAAAATGAATTTATCATAAACGAACTTGATGATACAAAACAATTGTTTAGGCAAAGGCCAACTTAGAGATATAAGTAAAAAAAACAACTTCCTCAACTGGAAGAACGTAAAATACTTTACTATCTTCCCTTACTTGAGATACCGCTGGTAGGCTAGGCCTATCAAAAGGATTCGATCCCAAGGTAAAATGAATGTGAAGTAGTGTATGACCGACTGAACTACAGGACAAGTCATACTAAGAATCAACCCAAGGTAAAATGAATGCATTGCAGTGCATTACCGATTGAACTACAGGACAGGTCATACTAGTTGCGATTTGATTCCCAAAGATAAATATGGAATTGAATACACGTATTTGCTGTGTTACATCGATATTTTTATGAACAAATCAAGGACACTCATACTAAGAGATCTCAATGTATTGAAAATGAAGGTGGCGCCGCAATAGTTGTTGTTAACCGAATTGACATGCGATTAACAGACACACGTCTATACTTAGGATTCGATCCCAAGATAAAATGAATTGAATACGACGTAGTGTGTTACCGATTGAACAACAGGACACGTCATGCTAAGATTCGATCTCAAAGAGTAAAATGAATGCAAAACGCAGAAACATATACAGTGCGTTACCACAAATATCTTGTTGAAATTTTAACAGACACCGCAGTACTCAAGATTCGACTCAAAGTTAAGAATGAATGCGAAACGCAGTTGTGTTACCGACTGAACAACAGCGACGACAATGTTATATTACTAGGGATTCGATCTCAAGGTAAAAAAGTGGAGTGCGATGAAAAATATAAATCTTATACTTTGAATCGAGCACAATTTTTCGTATATTACTCGCATTAAAATTTAAATGAAAAGTAGACGGACCAATGTAGTTAATTGATTTGAACTAAAACGACATCGTCTACTAGGATTCGATCCTCAAAGGTTGAATGTGAATGCGAGCAGCTAACTAATCTCTTGTTTTATCCGATGAAACCATCATTGGAATCATGTCATAAATATGGATATTCATATTGAATTTTTAACCTCAACGTGGTAAAAATATGTTAATTGATTTTACGACGCGCATGTGTTTCCAACGTAACCTGAGCCTTCGTAACGGGACACGCCACATGATTATATTATCATACAATTTATTAATAATTTATTTAATTTGCATTACATCTGCTAATTTGATAACTCCATTTATATTGTTAAAGTCAAGGTTAACCCTGCCGTACAATAGCTAACTACAAACTCATGGCTCAGGTAGATTATTCAAGAAGTGTGCCTATAATGATAATATCATTTGTTTTTATAAAAATATTTACTAACTCAATACGTTATAAATATCAAAATAATAAATATGAAATACTAAATTGAATTAAATGTAGGATTTTGTAAATAGTCAAGCCAAAGGTTTTGTTGTTGCTCCACAAATTTTAACAGTCCAACAATTTTCGCCAGATGTTTGGCATTTCTAGATAATCAGAACAATACTGAGAGAAGCTTTATACAAAACGCAGCCAATTACGGCAGGCTTTATAGCAAGCCTCACCAAACTCATGAAGAATATATTTAGCATAACAGCATTGTGAATTGACTCGTAGTAGCCGACTCTGATGTTGAGAGTGGGTAGTTGGGGACAGCTTGTGGTTTTTACGAGCATCAACCATTCGAAAACATTCCTAGGTTGCATTGCACATGTCTACAAAGCGGCCGGTGAATAGGATACCATACTTTTAAAAAAGGAGAGTTGGGATCGACTCGATGAGATTGATTATGAACTGCCGAGAGATGAGAGAGAGATGAGAGAGAGAGAGAGATAATATTTTTATGAAGGTTTTTAAGAAAATATAATATATTAATATCAATTTATATATATAATATTATAATATATATTAATATAATATAATATTAATATTAATATATATATTATATATTAATATATATATATATTATATTAATTATATTATATAATATATATATATATATATATATATATTAATATATATTATTAATTTTATATATATATATATTATATATAATATATATTATATATATATATATATATAATATAATATATAATATTATTATAATATAGTGATAATATATAATATATATAATTAACCTTGTATTGACCATGAGTATTTATACGACTAATTGACCTTGTACTAAATCTGATATATAATACCCATATATATTATAATTAACACACAGATACTCAGTACACTCTAGACCTAAACCTGCCATATCCTAAACCTAGACGACTTATACCTAAACTCCTATAACCTAATACCTATGCCATAATACTCCATAAACTCATAATACGATACTATTAAACCTAATACCTAATAAGCCTAACTACTATAACCTTAATACCTATTATATACAATACCTTAAACCTAGCGTACACCTACACCCTAGCCTACACGCTATCTCCTATCTCATCTGCATCCACTAGTCCTTCCACCCACGCTCTATATATCTCAAATCCAATAGGTAACTGGCATGTTACCTTAAGCCTTTAGGTTAGTATCTTGTGCTTAACATGTAAGTGTCATGTAGGGAATATATAAAATAACCCACTTGGAAAATAAAAAAAATAAATCACCCCTACCTGTTTTGGAATCTATCCTTATAGCTTTTATATATTCACATTCCGTGCACACATTACCACACACACACTTCACACAACACCACAACACAACATACACACACACACTATTAACGCACACACACACAGTCACACAAGCACACATCACTTTTAATACTTATAGACACATATACAACTTACCTTATATATGCCATTAACACACAGCACACACATGCCACTACACACACACCACATCACACACATTCACTTAATGACTACATTTAAATACACACATTCACTATGACATCAATGCTCTCCTAGAATTCACTATGACACTAACATTTACCCATAGACACTATACATTTACACTTGTATACACAAGCGGTCACCAAACACCACACACATTACACACACCCACTTACAAAACTTATATACACACATTCACTATGACACTTTTTCACTCCATCCATAGACACTTTACACTTATCATTTACAACTTATTACACATGATATTAAACACACGACCAACCCTTTTGGTCTTCCATGGGTCAATTTTAGCCCATTCTACTAATTTTAGGCACTTAAACATTTTTATTATTAAAGGCTATACTTTACAGACACTTAAAAGCTGTAAATCGAGTAAATCAATAGAAGGTGTTTAACTTAAACACTACTAGGGGTAATTAGTAATGCTTTTGTTTATACTATATGTTATTACTGCTTTTAAACTCATTGATTTATCATGTTTTAACTTATATTCGTTTTACTGCTTTAATCTCACAGTTATTTTATTAACTTATTACATACCTTAATAAGACAGTAATCAGTTAAAATCAATTAAGAGGTTGATTACCTAACATCACTCTTGATTGATTACTTTATTTACTTGCTTTAACTCATGTGTATTTACTGTTATTAAACTATATGTTTTTTATACTGCTTTATAACTCACAATATTTATTAACGTTACATACTCTGAAGCAGTAATTATCAGTAAAATCATAAATAGAGGTGTTTTATCCTAAACATCTTTAGTGGATTAGTATAGCTTTTGTGTATTACTATTTACTGCTCATTTAACTCATGTTATATACTGCTTTAACTCAAATGTTTTAATACTTTTAATACTTTTAATATTTTTTACTGCTTTAACTTCTCTCAAGAATTATCATAATATTGTTGTTACCAGATCAGTCATAAATCATTAAATTCAATAGAGGCTGTGATCCTAATCACACAAGCAGTGGGGGTGATTAGTATGCTTTTGTTTTATTATGCGTTTACTGCTTTAAGTCAATTAGTCATTTACTGCTTTTAAACATTACATTCGTCGGATATTACTGGCTGTATACTTATCATAGTCTCGAACTTAATTATAACTCGCTAGTGTTATTAAACATTCATATAGTCATTTACTAAACTAACTTGTTTGATATAAATTTCTGCTTTATTAATCTGCATTTAATCAGTTAATAATGTGTCTTAGATTTAAAATCAATATTATAGTTTCCTTTTAATTTCTTTTGCCTCCCTTTTATTTTATATTATTTTTCATATCTTTTATTTATTATAATTACTATTATTATATAATATTATTTAGTTTTTATTATTTAATATTTATTATTAAAATTCTCAGTTTATTATTCACTATTCTTCTAATTCTTTTAATTCTTTTAAATTCACCCTTGCTAGCAAGATCACGGACATTATCGGATGTGGGACTATATGTATTCTTATTATTTAGAACAACACACACACACACACACAACCAACACCACACACACACACACACAACACCTCACACAACACACACACGCCACAACAACCACACACATACACTATACACACGTTGATCACCAACACATATTTTCGTACTATGACACTCTATACCAACACTGCTCGAACAATTCGACTATGGTCAGACTACTTACATTACGTTTGCTCACCCAGAAATAGTTTACATCTTACAGTTATTTACACTTCTTTTAAACACATATGCGAAGATCAACCAGATACACATTCACTATATTTTGCGAACCAAGGTTCTAAATATGAAAATATTGGATGGAATAACATATATATCACCATTCACTATTGACTTAGCTTACATTTCGCCTCCATAGACACTTACATTACACTTACACTCAACACAGATATTAACTTACACTCACACAGATTTACTTACACTTCACACAGATTTACTTCAACTCACACACAGATTTACTGTCACACAGATTTACTTACACTTGCACCACACACACCACACACACACACACCGTACACTACTCTTCTGAACTCTTCACTATACACAGTATAACGTACTAATTTAATTAAAACATTTTTATGTTTTATTAAAACACGTACAATCATTATACTACTCATTCAAAAATATAACTAAAATTATTTCAAAGTTTCTTAAAACTTCTATAATAAATCAATTATTTTATCTTTGAGCAAAGAATTTATTACTTAAACTGTTAATACTTTTTGTTTATAAATCTTATAACTATCCAACGTTTATAAAAATAACTTTTACTAAATTTTTATGGAAATTTATTAAAACATATATTTTACGTACCTTAAAGCAATAAATGAGTAAATCAGTAAGGCCAGCCCTAGCACCCCTCTACATCAAGCTTTGCCACGTTTTGTCTATTGACTTACGGCTTTAACATCATCTTTAGCCAGTAATAAGTCATTAAATAACATAAATAAGGTTCTTCTCTGCTAACAATAAACATGTATTTTATAAAATCATTCTAAGTTTTTATTTAAAATAACGCAATTATTCCACTTTACATTTATATTAATCACTCGATGTTAACTAAAAATATTTCCAAAGTTTTTTTTAAATAATTCGGGTTTTTCTTTATTATTGATTATATTATTATTATATGTTACATGGGCAATCCATCACGAGAAAACACAACAACCCGCACTCCTTACAGATACGAAACTGACCTCTCTCTGTACAATGTGTTGAAATAAAATTTAGGCCCAAATTTAGGATAATCCTTTTTGGTATCCCGAGTTTGTAAGTATTCAGGTGCAAAATATATTTCAAACTGAACCATGCTGGATCGGTAAGATGTGGTGCAATAACTCCGTTAGGCCTAAATTTAGGCTAAAATTTAGGCCTAACGTTTTGGAGGACGGCTATTTAAATTTTTTTTTTCCTAATTACCAGGTCACAAAAGGTCATTTCCCGTATTAGACAAGAATCATTGTATTTATTATTTTTAATAAATATAATTTTTCAAACTGAAACATGCTGGATCGCTAAAGGTCCTTTAAGCAGGTAAAAAGGAAATGTTTTCCTTACTTGTGATGGTCGGGGTAATCCTAATCTCTATATGACCTCGTATGTGGATTGTTGAGGATAAATTCAAAAACTTTTGAAAACATTAAACGTTACCTCTTTAAAACTTGTATTTGAGCAGGTGTGATTTATTATCTTTAAAATCTTCCTTACTCATTTTAATAAAATATTCATATTGTTCATTTTTATGCGCTGTTAAGCGGCATTAAGCATTAATTTAGACTTGATTTGTATTAAAGTGTTCTTATTATCTCTCTACTAAGTCATGGCTAACTCATCACCTACTATCCACACTTATTCATCAACCCAATCACTTCCACAACTCTGTAGCGCATAATTCTTAACTTTCAACTACTCCCAAGATACATACCTCTCAAACTTTCCCCTACAGTATCACTAAGCCCCTACACCACACCACCTGCTCAAGCATAGAGCCCCCCACCACGCCAACACGGCACGCCCAACACCACTCCACACCCCCGCCATGCACCCCACCGACTAGCAAGCGCAAATATATCTCGCGTTCCCGCCTCATACAGCCCAGCAGGATGCCGCAACTTCTAAGGAACATATATGGGCCTTGCCAATACTTCTCTCCCGAACAAACAGAAGAGGCAAGATGATTACATTTATCCTACTCGTCAGTTGATGTTATATTTACTTACGCAATAATAAGATTTATCCTATTATCTACTACTACTTTACCAGACCTGCACGTGAAAATTTATTCGCGTCACCTCGTACTGACGTTGTAGCTACTTAACCCGGCTCGAGCTACGCCTAGCTATACGTGCACGCATCTGACGAGATAAATAATATAATGCTGACTTGCATAATGGTCAATAATAATAATTAATAGAACATTTGTTATACCTGTTGATTGAAATACTTATACCGGTAACTCTTGCCTAATTGCGAGATGATGGGATAAGCTTTAATATGCTGAGAACTAATAATAATAATTAATATAGAAGTTGCCGTTAGGACTTACTCAGAACTTAGTGAATATTAGATTTATTTAATACTTTTGAATAATCTAGTGAATATTTGTGAAAATACTTTAATATACCTACATTATGGATAAGTAGATTTAATCCAATAATATAAAAATCAATGTATTTATACTCTTTCAGGTAAAAATAAAAACATCTTTTCCATACAATCAATCATTTCATAACTTAGGTGTAGACAATTCACCGCCAAAATAATTTTCTGTAACGCCTAAACTATGTCAATAAATAGATTTAATAATATTATGAAGTATTAGGTGCTTAATAGAATGAATTAATAAATAACATCACAAATTATGTAAATTAACTGTTCTTTAAAAATACAAGTTTATTATTTAAGTGGGAACAACTCGAATTTATATTTGATGGCAAATATATAAAATTGGAGTTAAAATTCATCGAGTTTAAAAATTAATTCTTACGTATATTAACCAATCTACTAATACAGAATTGTTATTAATAATATTAATATTATTACTAATTTTATTTGTCACGCAAATCATACAAATAAAGAGTAAGTAAAAAACATTATTCACTTAGAGTATGTTATGAATACATAAGCAACTATCCGCATTCTCATAAGAATTTAAGCACATAAGCCACATATTATTTAATGCATAGAAAAGTTTCATGAAAAAAAAAATATATTTTTAGGTTTAAAACTTTTAAGATCTATAGACGCAGAAAATTAATGACTTTGCTTTAGTTTTTTAAACCAATGTACTCGAAAAGACAGTAAATCATTTTTCAATATCGTCATTTAGGAAGAACGATTTTGAAAACCAAGAATCCACTTAATATATCGTGGAAAAACTACTGGAAATTTGTGGTTTAAAATTCTGTGGGAAGTAACTTTTGATTTATCATTTTTGCTAATTGATCTTTAAATATTTTATATTATAATAATTTTCGGAATAATAATTAAACAGTGAGACTATGTTTTTATTTTGAATTTTTTTTCTGTTAAATACTGATTTTCAATGTAACTATTACTTTAAACAAGAACTTACAATTAAAATATAAAGGAGTATTAATTTGTAATGTACAAATCTTATAAAGGAATTGCTTATTTTTGGGGGGAGAGAGGGTTTAAGACTAAAAGTAGAAAATATTATTTACATGAAATTTTGCTTTTTTACTTTAAATGTTAAATTCACAACATAAAAGTTAAAATATTATAATCATACATAAGACGTCTAACGTCCTTTAAATGGAGTAAATATTTATTATAACCTTCAGTACTTTGTTATATTAGAGAATTTCAATATTGATTAAAAATTTTTATATAATAATAAATATTTTACATTGACAACAATACTTTACCAAATTTTCTCTTAAAAACAACAACCGAAATCCGGGTTATATTGAAATCCAAATATATATATATATATATATATATATATATATTATATATATATTTATATATATACATTTTTCATTTAGATAATAGATTTATATATATATATATATATATATATATATATATATATATATATATATATATATATATATATATATATATATATATATATATATATATATATTTAATTTGTACATGTCTACTATTATGTTAACTATTCTTTTACTATTAACTTCCCTTAATTCAAATTGTTTTACAGATTTGTGTCACAATACTTCATAATGATATCTTATTGTTATAGTTCAATTATTGGAAATACAAATCAAAAGTAACAATTGTTCTTATTGATATCCAAAGGTTTAATTCTTGAGAATTTATTCGCTATGCAAATATTAAATGAAATATTTCATAATGTCATTTATTTTCATTGGTCAATTATTGCTAATAAGAACTATAGTTAACAATTATTTTTATCCATTAAATATGGATATAATAAGATTTAGGTATACTAAAGAAGGTTCATCAAAATTTTCAACATTATTATTAGTTAATTAAATAGTTTTAATCATTAATAGTTTTGAACCTTTCATCAAATTTGAGCATTTAAAATAAGTTTTCAGAACTCGTTGAAATAAGAAAAAAAATTATTTAATTAGTAGAATAAAGAAAGATTCATAGTTAATATTCACTTTAAACGAATCTAAAGAAATACCTGTGAATTAATTAAAGTGAATTAAGAAAGTTCCATGTTTTAGTCATCCATTTCAGCTAAATATTCTTGGAACATAAAAGTAGTTTACGACTGCGAATCATTTTAACTAATATATATATTATATATATATATATATATTATATATATATATATATATGCTATATTTTTTATAATATATATATAATATATATATATTATGTATTAGAATATATATATATATATATATATATATATATATATATATATATATAATATATATATATATTATATATATATATATATATATATATAATATATATATATATATATATAAGATATATATATATATATATAACTTGCTTCTTAATATTGTAATTTATTTTCCATATTTAACGTGTGTCCAATAATTTATAAATAAAAGTATAAAAAAAATATTAATCAGTTTTAACTCTGAGAGAAATAAAATCTTTTTTAATTTTTTTTATTCTGCCAAAAAATATCAATAAAAACCGAGTGAATCGAAAAGCAAATTTAGAATAATATACTAGATATATATAGTACTATATATATATATATATAGATTAATATATATATTAATATAATAATATAATATATATATAATATATTATATAATATATATAATATATATATAGATATATTATATATATAATAATATATTATATAAAGTATATATAATATATACTAATCATATATATATATATATTATATACTATATATATATAGTAAATATATATATATATATATATATATTATATATAATATTATAGTATATATATATATATATATAATTATATATGATATATATATATATAATATATAAATAATATATATCATATATATAATATATTATATAATATATATATAAATATATATATATATATATATATATATTATAATAATAATACTATATATATAGTAGTATATACTATAATATAATATAAGAATATATAGTATATATATATATATATATTATATAACTACCTATATATATATTTATATATATATATATTATATATATATATATAATA
>JABUQX010044102.1:30000-32500 GCA_015478945.1 Trachelipus rathkii | reverse complement strand
TTTCCACTTGAGGTAAATTAACATCTCAATTATTTACATTGCAATGATTCTCGGTGAAATTTATCAGAGAGATGTTAACCAGGGTTCTTATTCTGAGTTTTTTTTTTTTTTTTTTTTTTTTTGCCGATAATGGCTGCTTCCATTACCAAAAAATGATGCCTTGTATTAGATCTCGTACAATAAAATATAAATGAATATTCATAAGTAATATTCAACTTTACTAAAGAAATTATTTGTATTTTTTTGGGGAGGAGTTTATGATTAAAAGTAGGTATATTTTCCGTTAGATTTTTCTTTTTGTATGAAATAAATGGTAAATTCACCATACTAAACATAAAATTATATGGAATCATACAATGGCCCGATCATTTTTAAAGTAGGAGAATGATTTTTACGTGCTTTTAAAGAAATTGTTACATTACGGAACACAAATATTGATTACAAAATTTTACATCATTAATATTGCATTACATAGAAAACAGCACTTTCGTAAATTCGATGATTAAAAAAAAAAATAAGAAAAAAATGTTCGATTAACAAATATTTCATCAACATTGAAAAGTCAATAAAAACTTATATTTGCCTTGTAAGGTGAATAGTACTGGTCTTAATAGATATGTTTCATTTATTTATGAAAGCATAAAAGCACCCTCTGAAATTTACAGAACAACACAACAAACATACAATTAAACTATATAATATATATATATATATATATATATTATATATATATATATAAATATTATATACTATATATATATATTAATATATATATATATATATATATATATATAATATTATACTTATATATATAAAAAATTATTATATATATATAATATATAATATACTATATATAATATAATATACTATATATATATAATATATATATATATATATTATATATATATATATATAATATATATATATATATATATATATATATATATATATATATATATATATATATATATATATGCAAAATTCAGAGGGCTGCCAAATACCACATGAATTGGGGAAATTGGGGAAAACCAGAATCCAAGGTTAAATCAAATGCCGGCATGCTCCTATACCCGGGTTGAAAGTGTGTGTAAATCAAAGGAAGTTTGAAAATGGATGAAGGAAGTGGGTTTCAAACTCATTCCAAACTATAACTCATTGATACCTAACGTCGTAAGTTCTTCTAAAGATGTATTTTTTCTGCTCTCTTTTTGATCTGAACTTTTATTAAGAAGGAGCAGGGTCCTGATAGTATTCCTCCTGTGGTTCTTAAAACTTGTGATTCTGAGTTTGCTCTCTTCCAAGCTAAATTTTATCTTCTCTTTTTTTCCACTTCGAATTTGCAATATTACTAAAAATATGAGCTCAGTCAACATATGCTGAAAAAGGGGGACCCAACCCCCTTTCAATCAGCCAACTATCTATAGTTCATTAACTTTCGTTCTTTCTAAATTTTCAAACCTATCTTAAACAGGATGATTTGGAAATATCTAAATTCTCCTAATCGCTATGGCTTCCTTAAGAAACTCTCTGCTAGTGATCTCCATTTCGTTCTCTCTGATTCTTAGTTCTCTGCTATTTGGCATTTCGGTGAATGTTTTGCAGTAGCGCTATGGATATAGAAAGTATTCGATAAAGTTTTTATTTCTAAACTTCCATCTAGCGGTATCTATCCTTTTCTTTGTGGTCTGCTCTCTGATTTCCATTCTTATCGTTCCATAGCAGCTGTTGTAGAGGACTATGGTTTATCATTGAATACTGTAAAAAGAATCTCCGAATCGCTACATTGAATGTTGGAACGATGAGAGGAAAGGAAGAGTTGATGTATAGAATGAAAGAGAGAAGAATTGAACTGCTTGGTGTTTTTGAGAATAGACTGATGGAAAGTTTCATGAGAGTTTTACACCACGACTATGAATTAATATATAATGGTGATCGATAGATTAGACATGGCGTAGGGGTGATTCTTTCACCGGAACTGAAGCAAAGAATAAAGTGTGGATCAGTTAAAAGAACGAATTTTAGCGTTCTCAGTAAAAACAGATGTAATTAATATAAGCTTTATTCAGGTTTACATGCCCTAACAAAGATGACCTACAGAGTAGAAGGAGAACTTTTACTTGGAACTGAAAATTTAAAGAGCAGAACTCCATACCATGATAATATTGTCATAATTGGTGATATAAATGGTCACTTTCGACGATGAGTTCAAAATGTGATTGGAGCCTTTAATATTGGAGTTAATAATGCATTTGGGAGTTGTATAAGATTTTTGTATACAAAATATACGAGTGTGATAAACACTTTCTAGTTTCTATCGTCATAAGAAAAATCATAAATTGGCGTGGTATTGATATAACAGTGCAAGGGAGAGAGATATGAAGAGAAGTCTATGATTTATTTGCTGCTGACGAAGAACAAAATACTGTTTGAGGATGTAAAGTGTATAACTTATGTATCGTAAAATTTTGATAACAGACTGATGGTGAAGAAATTAATATAG
>JABUQX010044102.1:0-20000 GCA_015478945.1 Trachelipus rathkii | reverse complement strand
GTCTAATAATCCAATTAATTGATAGCTAATAATTTACATTCAAAACTAAACCAGACCTTTATTTGTTTTTTTGAATATATGTACAGCGTATAATGAAAGATATTTTCAATTGCCATTTGTTTAAAAAGATACACATTCACTTAACAGACAGCTATTGCTATTTTGAAACTGTCTCTTAATATATTTAACAGGTATTCATGAAAGAAATATCTCGAATGCTTTGAACGTTTCAAATTATGAAATAAATTAAGCATGAAAAATGAGTTTTATACCTCATTTGACCCTACTCCGTCTATTTATTTATTCTAATTATATTACTGTTCTTATATATATATAATATATATATATATATATATATATAATATATATATTAATATATATATATATAGTATATATATATATATATATATATATATAATATATAGTATATATATATATATATATATTGCTCGGTCAAATAACGCCAACCACAAGAAAATACGTTGGCGTTGGAAGGGAGGAAAGGTTGGGAACAACGCGAAGAACTTTATTGAACAATTGACAATAACATGGTGAATTCATCCCCAGAACCGCTAGGTTTGATAGAGTGAGGCCAAGAGTGCAGCAAAGGGTCTCGCATCAGGGTTCGGTGCTGCAAACACACAATGTTGGTACGTACGGCTACGGCGACGGCCGCGGGGGGGGGGGGGTTGGTCGTTCTCAAAACCGGGGTGTAACCCCCCTCTGCACGGATGACTGCCTGACATGTCCGGGCATGCTCTCGAATGAGTGGCGAATGTCTGAACAGTGATATTGATCCCATCTACGTCGTTGCAATACCTGTCGCAGGGTCCGGTAGGCGATCGTGGAGGTGTTGCACTCTGTCGGATCCGAGTTTCAGGATATCCACAAACAGGTACGATTGGGCTTGAGGTCAGGAGTATATGCTGGCCACTCCAACGCACGTAATATTGAATCGTACCTAAGGTAGTCGTTCACAACATTGGCCTGTGTGTGGTCTTGCATGGTCATGGCACATTAAGATGAAAGAGCCACGATGTAGGGGGGCATATGGCACGACCTATGGTTTGAGTGATGTCTGTGATATACCTTACGGCTGTAAGAGTGCCTCCATCGAAGATGTGCAACTCCGTAGGCTCCGATAAAGAAATTCCTCTCCAGACCATAACCTACAAACCTCCAAACGGCGGCACCTGCAGCACATTGCATTGCATGAACCTCTTCGTCAGTCGTCCCGGTATACTCTAGCACGCCTGTCCGAAGCGTACAGAGACACTCTCGACTCGCTCGCGTAATGAGCACCTCTCTGACCAATCGCTCGACCGTCCAATGGATGTGTTCTCGGGCAAATGCCAGTCGCACCCTTCGATGTGCCGTGGTGTGTGGTGGACCTTTGATAAGCCTCCGGGGCTGGTAATTATGTTCCGCAAGTCTTCGACGTACTTTATTGTCACTCACGCTGGTGCCGTGTACCTCCGCCAGCCGTAATCGGCAGATGTCGTGCCGTTGGTATGGCGCTCTCGTGAATGCACGCAGGACGTATACACGGTCTTCCACGGGTAGCCCGTGGCACCTGGGCTTACCTTTTCTTCAGCCGAGTCCGATGCATGTGTCAGGGTTTCCTGGTACCGTTGGACCACCCGTGAAATCGTTGTGTGCGCTGCACCAAACCGGTACCCGTGTCCCTCGGCGTGGAGTGTTGTTATCTGCACTCACTGATCTCTTGACAGTTGACGCACTATCCCCTCCATGTTTATCGGAGTCGCTTCGTACGTGAATGATCCCTCGCTCGATTATACCCACTACATAACCTACCCCTACCTCTCCCAGGTCTAGTTACGTGGTTTATGTTTTCCTAAATTTATCGCGGTGACGGCCCCAATACTGCAGCTAATTCTCTGTGGGGTGGTTAAATAGTTACACTGACGCTGTTGTCTGTGTTGGTGTGGGGTTTCATGGGGTTAGGGGCCATCCCGTTCCTGCGAGTGACATTTACTCTAGTAGTACATTATTTTTGACGAGTAGTATATATAACGAACTTAGAATCATTAAATTTATTATAACTTTTCAAGAAGCTTTATAATTCATAACTTTCAAGTGTTTCGAAAAAAAGATAATACTTATAAATTTTTTATTAATTATAGTAATATTGTTAATGTTTAAATTTATTGTATTAAATTTTAAATTTTATATTAAATAACGTGACAATATTTAAGAGATTTATTTTTTATATTACCATATTAAATAAAATATTGACAAGTGGAGATAACTGAATTTCGCATATATGCTAATGTGAACATAATATTTGAATATATATATATATATATATATATATATATATTATATATATATTATAGTATATATATTATATATATATATATATATATTATATTATTACTTATAGTATATATATAGTATATATATTATATATATATATATATATATATATATATATAATATATATAAGGGGGAGCGAAACATAATTTTTTTAATAATTCCACACTATGAATGAAGCTCCATATGTCATCCTAAGTAATTTATTATAATTTGAATCATCTGCGACCCTCTACTCTTCGCATACATACCTCCCTTTTTCTTTTGGTTTATATTTTCCTAATTATGAACTAATTCAATCAAATCATATCTATTATCTTTGGCTCGTGCATTTTCTATGAATCATTTTTTATTTTCTAATATGTCTTTGGGATGCATGTGCACTTCTGTGTTGCACAGTGTGTATGGGACACTGTGACGCATGCACAGGCAATACAAAATTTTCTTAGGTTAACAAGCAGTAGCAGATTTCGAAATAATCTAATCTGTCACATTTCATTTTAATTATTATTTGCTGTCGTTTACAGATAAATTGTCATTCTAATAATTCTTCAATATATTAAAATATATAATATATACATAATAATAATAGATAAAAAAGATACATAACAAAGATGTACACAAGAAGCAAAACGCATAATTACTCATTACTTTCCAGCCTCGATGACTCCTTCAAAACCTGATGTCTTTGGCCTCTTTCTATTTGAAAGAAATAGAGGAGATATTGAATCAAATGCTTCAAAAAACATCAAAAGAATCTCATTAAATTTTTGCAAAAGATGTCGAACGCATTTGGGATCTGTTTTCATTTCCTCGTACATCATTTGAGGCAGTTGCTATGAAAGTTGAACGCTTGATTGTGTCACCTATAAATCTAAATAAAGTTTCTAGCAAACAAAGGAATGGCATCTATTTTAAAAAGCTTAGAACATTTGATAAGATGTTTGATATATGAACATCTACTTACTATGATAAAAAAATTAGCAGAACGGATTGTAGATGCGCAATTATAAATTCATTGATTGAGTGGGAAGCTTTTCCTGGACATAAGGAAAGAATTAACCAACTTTGTCCAAGTAAAAGAAATTAAGATAAATATGAAATACTTGGATGCAGAAAAATGAAATTTAGTAACCTTTCTGGAACCTTTTCTACACTTATTGAAACTAATTCTTGACGAAAATGTTGAAATATTGAAAGCGACGAAAAGAGTGATTCATCTTTGTTCCAGATCTCGAATTACGAGTAAACAATCAAAACAGACTTTCATATGATAAATTGTCTGTGACAGCAGAGAGATACCGTGTAAGTTGTAGACCTATTATTGCAATAATTAATGGTGCTTTGTAAGATATGGGAATCTTAAACGAAGGCAATATGATAGATAGGAAAAAAGTAAAAATAAAATAAAAAGAGTTGGGTTGAAGACACAAGTTTTAGGACCAGAAACATAAGACACAAGACACAAGTTTCAGGACCAGAAAATTGAGTGCATCGGTTTGATGGAAGAAAAGATCAAACAAAAACACTTGCAGGTATGGAATATGAAGAGCATTACGTTCTTATTAAAGAACCAGGTGATGTCTACTTAGATCACATAACTCCTGACAACGGAAGCGCTCGATGCATAGCAGGTAAATTAGATACAATTCTAATTGGTTCATATATTTTTAATTCAATTAAAGCAATGCTCTGTGATGCACAGTTGTAAAAACTGGCCGTATAGGTGGTGTGATAAAATTAATTGAAATTCATATTGAGAGGCCTCTTTAGTGGTTAATATGCCTTCTGCATGCTAATGAACTGCCCTATAGACATATAATTGAAATGATTAATTGTAAAACGTGAAGTTGAAGTTCATGAAGAAATAATTAGACCGGTAATGACAAAAATATATCTACGAAATGTGCATTGGAATAAAATCTGGAAACATTTCAATCCAATTGATCTTTAAATCCCCAGGGGCTTTGCATCATGAAAGATGGTTCACAAGAGCTAATAGAATCCTACTGTTATATGTCTCAACATAAAGTTGAGGAACAAATCCCCAGGATTTAGTTCATATCTTATTAGAAGTATATGTCCCAAGTTAGTTTTGAATTAAATTATATCCAAAAGCTTTGGAAGGTACTATGATTTTTTACCACTTAATTTCCCTCATCAGAAATCAGAGGGAGGAGCATCGTACAATTATGGAAAATATTCTCAGGAATAATGCGTACTTTGAACATCCAATGAATTTATAGCTCCAATATTTCCAGTATGTCAAATAGATATCCATATTGAACTTGCTGCAGGGTGTAGAATTAGGATTTCAAATTTGGAACGTGTACAATCTGAGAAAGTATGGGAGACCTCTGGGTCCCCTTTCATGACGCCGACTGTAGCAGAACGATTGGAGCGTTTTTGGCATTTTGGTTGAACAGTTTTCCAATCCCCTCTCACAAGCGCAAGAAGCGTTAGAACTTAGAACAATGATCGTCACATCAAACTCCATTTGAAAGGTAAAGCCCATGTGAGCCAGTAGGGCTTAGAATCCTTTATAATACTCGAAGAAATTGTTGGGAAAGGATTCAGAAGAGCTGGAATAATCCATCAGGCTATTAGAGGGCTCGTTGGTGAGTTGTAAGACAGCTGTGGTTGACTGGTCATAATCTATTGATATCGATGCTTTTGTCTCGGGAATAGAGCTGCAGAGAAGTCTTTTCCGAGTTTCATTTCTTAACAGGGGTCGATGTGTCCTCCTTTACGAATTCCGATGCCTTATATTTTTAAGAGTAACCCCAAGTTTGGTACCAAGTCTTTTGTTTCCCCTCAAGGACAACCATTTCAAAAGTGGAAGAAATGGTAGAAGACATATTAAGGGGCATAGAAACAGGGCTCTTACGTGGGTTTGACAAATTAATCGTGAGGGCAAGGGTTAAAAGTCTTCAGTATGGAGCACTTTTCGAGCTTCGTGGTGGGTAAGTAAACGCAGGCTCGCTGTTGGCTGGTCGAAAATCTGAATTCGCTGTGCTGTTGTTAACAGCATCTTGGGTTGAAGTTTGGATCTCAAGCTGCTTTCAAACTATATGAGTAGTTGTTAATATAGGCGATGCAAGCTGGCAGGTTGCGGCAATTTAATGAGCTCATCTGGTGTTGGTGGGGGGAGATCTACCGGAATGGGTTGTGTGTTGTGTCGGTGGTTGACACGTGGATAAGGAGTAGATGATATAGTTGCAGGTATTATTGCCTTTGTAGCGTAGAATATTTTTCTTTCAGTTGGTGTGTATTGTCTCTCTCCAGCTCAAATTTTGTTCTGTGCATCAGGGGCGTATATATAGGGTAGGCCGGGTAGGTAGCTCCTACCCAATATTTTTTAGGTTTTAAATAATTGAAATTATATTGTAAAAATACTAATTAATTAAATTATATAAAAATTTAAAAAAGAAGCTATTTTCATCATAAATTAAAGAAAACAACCACAATAATAATAGCGATAATAATAATGAATTCATTAGAAAATTCTCGCTCCTACTCTGACTTAGAATAAAAATCTAACACGACGAGCGACACGAAATGGCGAACGACCATCGACTCCATTTTTTTTACCACCCTCAGTCAACATACTAAAAGCGGGCGGAGCGTAAGATTCCAGTGCCAATGCACATACATCCCCTACCTATAAATAATCGATAATTAATCGATATATATATAAACTTTTCGTTCTCCTTTCTCCCTACATATCTCCGGTCTACCCCCCCTGCCCGCTAAAATTACTCAATAATGTTGTGGCTTTGGTGCCAATGTTTGTTTGAAAATTTTTGCGATTCTATAACCATGTGTCTGACTGTTGCTCTGACTAATGAATCATAATTATACTGCTCTATATTAACATTATTACAGATCGTATTTGCTGCATTATATACATCAAAATTAACGTGAAATAATGCAAAAATGGTCAGCCTGTAAGTGATCAGCATTTTATCATTCAAAGAAAAAACGCTTTAAGGAACGACTTACTCTATTTATATATCTACACACACCCACCAAAGAGAAGGCGCTCTAACATATATCGAGAGGTGATCTACACCACGCCTGCATGCAATCACACACACACTGAGGCCTATTTGGATAATATAACTGTAAAACAAGCTTTTCATACAAATAAATACGTACGTATTATAATTATTAACACCTGTCGATGTTGGTCTTATCCAATCATACTTATATATATATATTAATATTCAACATTAAAGTATATAATACAGTGTAATTAATACTATACCTACAAGTATAGTGGACGTAATACTAATATATATAATTACCACTCACTGACTACTTACATACTATATACTACCCTACTTACATAATAATATATATACTACCTCAATATAATAGGAACTCTTAAATAAAACTAATATATAGTACTAACAATTACTGGTAGCGTCATATACAACTACAATTAATATATATAATATAATAACTAACTAATATATATATCATAGAACATCCGTTCATAACCTATTATATATACTCCACTACTACTATCTACTACATTTTCTGCTATAGAACAACTACTACTACTATCTACTTACTACTATATAAACCCTATCTTCCTCGGCCGACCCAAGCTGCTCCGTATTCTTCCAGCGTACCGCCACTGCTGTGCATGACACTAAACCCTCCCTGTCAAAGACATGGTAGACACGCATTTATTGGACCATAGCGCTGCTTGACCGCATGATTCCTACAGGCTTGTTCGCACAATTCTGATAAGTAGTTTACAGCAGGAAGTAAAATCTCTTCGCTGCATGTGGCGTCAGATTTCACGCTGGGGGATTATTAAACGAGTGTTTTCGCCGGACCTGGAATTTAGTCGCCTCCCCGCATATTTGACTTATATAGACACTATCAAATCATTATCCTGACATCTACTCAAACTGAGACAAAACGCTTGGCTGTCGTGCAGCAAACTGCGTACTCGAACGTATCTAGCTTCGCCAAAAATCAAATAATTATCGCCTATGTGCCGGAGCGTTCTGCATAAGGCTGACCACGTCGTTGCGCCTAATCGTCACCCAGAAGTACATACGAGCACTCTTGCATCACCACATACTGTATCCCGTACATATCATACATTTCGTGGCTCCTCATCGAGTACAATCCCTCAGACTTCACTCGATCTGCAACATCGCGACCGAAGAACAAACCATGTATACATTTGTACACAAGAAAGACCCTCATCCATCTACCACATACAAGATCTCTTCTCTCATCTCTCATCTCCCGCGCAACTACGACGAAGTAATTAAATAACTCATAAGATATAAACTACATTCTCTCATCACCTTCGAGCGAGGAACCCATCGCACGCGTTTTCTCATCAACTTCCATCTTCCGGTTCCACCGCTGACCGCCGACAACCAAAATCCTCACATCCACTCCTAGTCTACACTCTAACTCCTACTAACACAGCACAACACATTAATGCTCTATCTACCTTATCTCATCAACTCAATCACTAACGACGAAAACACCCCCCGACGACATCATCCAATTAGTACCCAACATATATCTCTAACGAGATACTGTAAAACTCCCTCAACACCTACACGCCATGGTACAGTATCAACACACTTTCCTACCATGAACAATCTCCCTAAAGAACAGATTGCGTAGCGTGCTAAGAATCCCTAATCTTAATCGCTAACCCATAGCAATATACACCTGAATCCTATTCACCACTAGTCCTCGTCGGATCTATCGTACAATGAGACTTTGCGATCCAAGTAGTTATTGACTCTGAGCACACACACACCTTTTGCTCCCACTTACATCTGTGAGAGAGGAAGAGTCCCCTTCAAAAACTCCCTAAAAGCTTTCTCACGCGATCTCTGATATGATAGTTCTATGTCGCAATCACCAGCATCGCTACTATCAAGAAGCTTCGTCGGTAAGAAGTTTGGACGTCGAAGATCTCAATAAGTAATGTATCTCGAATGATGTGAATGCTGTCAGTCCCAGTAGGGTAGCAGTATGTGGGATAAACAAGTGAAAATGACTTGGAAGGGGGCTCTTTTTCGGGGCACCTGGGATGTCGAGGGTATGCTAGGAGAGGGTTCGCTGAAGGCAGGCAGAGGCCTTCCAGGTAAAGTTTAGGAGGTCAAGGCGTCAATGTTCAAAGTGTGTTTCAAAAACCGCTGGCCGTTAATTGTTGAGTGGTCAATAATTTGGGTGTCGTCGTCTGTGATCCGAGGTAATTTATTCTTTTCTTCATTATATTATATGGATGTCGAACCCAACCCATGAGGTTTGTTCTCCAGAGGGGTCAGAGAAAAAGACCAAACCTGATGCTAGGTCGTGTACACCGAATCACGAACGAGTAATGGAACTCACGCCTGTCAGCACAGATGAAGCCGGGTGCCACTCCCATAAGGGAGGGTGGCAGCGGCGTTTACCAACCTCTCTGAGATAAAAAAAAAATAGACAAAAAAAGTGTTGGTTGAAGAGGAGTGAATAATATAAACAATTAATTCTAAAAATGATGGGAAAGGAGGAAGACTAAAAGATCTCAAATGTGACAAGGTCACATACTAGTATTGGGGCCAGCGGAGCGTACAAAAAGTCCCTTAATACTAGTTCTTGCTATTATGTTAATTAAGTTTGAAGTTGCAACACTTTGGACATAACAAAAATCAGTACTCCCTGTGGGGATTATTATTATTATTATTATTATTATTATTATTATTATTATTATTATTATTATTATTATTATTATTATTATTATTATTATTATTATTATTATTATTATTATTGTTATTATTATTATTATTATTATTATTAGTAATTATTATTCTTTACCTCTATTGTTACATTGTTATCTTCTAGTTATTGTTTATTGTTATTTTTATTATCGTATTGTATTGTTATTGTTATTATTATGTTATTTTATGTATTGTTATGTTATTGTTATTGTAATTATCGTTATTGTTATTTATTTTTAGCAATTTTTATTGTTATTATTATTTATTATATTATATTAGTCATTATTATTAAATTATTATTATTATTATTATAAAATATTTTATTATGTATTATTATTATTATTAATATAAGGAGCAGTTTAGTAGTGTAAGGGTGAGTAGTGGTGGTGGTGATAGTAGCTGTAGTAGTAGTAGTAGCTGTAGTAGTAGTTGTAGCAATTGTAGTTGTAGTTATAGCTAGCAATCTTGCTTATTAGAAATTAATAGAGGTATATTAAAAGTAGTGTGTGTAGTATTTTAAATACTTAAAGAAAATACTAGCTTTCTTTTAATCTTTAATTGAAATGTGGGTTAAATAATTTCAAATTCAACAATAAAAAAAAATGAATTAAAAATGCTAATATTAAAAACATACTATACTAATCTAAGATTGTCTAGACTTACATGTAAAATCTAACATTTGAAGTTTGAAAAAACGATAAATGTTGCGGATGCGTAATCACAAAAACCAAAGAAATGCAAGGCTAAAAAAAATACGTGTGAGGTGTTATCACAATCTAATACAATTGTGTGTTATTAGAGCAGTAGTATATATAGATATATATATATATACTATATATTATAATATATATATATTATATATATTTATCTTAGAGATATTTATATGGATTACAGAATCACAAATAAATATATCAATATTATACAAAATATCATTATAAAATTATGCAAAGATTTATGTGGCCAGTACTCATATCTCAAAAAACTACAATTAGCGACAGCGCAAAAGGAATAATTGCGGAATGCCTGCGTCCAATTTAGTGCGGAAAATGTAAAAAAAAAAAAAAAAAAAAAAAAAAAAAAAAAAAAAAAAAATCGAAAACTACAATAGCTACAGCGAAAGCGAATACATTTTTGGAATCCTGCTCAAAATTTTAATAGGAAAAATGTAAAAAATAAAAAAATGAAAAAAAAATTATTATTAATGAATTATAGTAATATGATTAGAAGACCTATTAGAGACCTTTTATTGACTCGTTAAAATAAATAGATTCTATTAAATTTGCCCCCCTTTTTTTTTTTTTTTACTAAAGAAAAACCCCAAGGTATACCGCAACGATGCAGAGTCGGGTCTCTCGGCCTTCCGAGGTACGGTGTAGGACTAATTCCCCCCCGTCCGGGGAGGGCTGAACCCCCGCTCTTTTGGTATGTTGCGGTCGCGTTCTCCGCCCTCCCCTACGGGGTATCGAAAACGTCCCCCCCTGTGTCCCCGTCGGCTCGAGCCCCCTACATTGCCGTGTAATACCTTTACAAATTTAATATATAGTATATATATATTATATCAATATATATATATATATATATTATATTATATATATATATTAAAATATATTATAAATACTATATAATACTATATAATAATAATATATATAACTATACATAATATATAATATAACTATGTCCCCTGCTCCTAAAAAAAAAAAAGCCAATAATTATTTTATGTATTTATTTATTTATTTTTAAATTTTCATAAATAAAATTTTACAAGGATTCCAAAAATGTATTCCTTTTCGCGTAGCTATTGTATTTTAGATTTTTTTTTTTTTTACAGTTTCCGCTTTAATTATGCCAGGTTTCCAGCATTGTATGCCTTTTTGCTAGACTATTGTAGTTTTTGAGATATAGTACTGGCCACAAAGTAAATCTATGTATATATATATATTATATAAGTATATATATATATACCACACTATATATATATTATATATATATAATAGTATAAAAAATAATGAAATAAAAAGCTATTAAAAATATTAATAAATATAAAAAGCTATTAAAATTACGTCAAAAGAGCTGAAATTTGAATAACGATAGATGTAGGGATGCGTACTCATAAAACCAAAGAAATACAAGACTGATAAAAATATGGGTGGGACGTGATTAGAGCATATGTAAAGATTTTTTTTAAATAGGTATCCCTAAACGAAATGTTTGTACCAAAAAATATTCTAAAATTCTGTTCAAACATTAATTAAAATACCTTCGTAAATAAAATGTGATTAATGCATTCGAAGATTTCTTTACATTCATTATCAGAATATATGCAATTTTCTAGAGGATCTTCTGGAGAAAATAATTCAATTGAGGTTGCAGGATGATTCGGATTTTTAGTTCTTAAGCATAATTGAACTTCAGCTGCAAGGTTGCTTAATTTTGAAGAGACCTGAAAATATAATAAATAAAAATATATAAATCCTTAATTAAAGTTTTGATGAGAATTGCCAAACTCATGAAATCAAAGTGATAGGCCGTCTGGTACACTTCAATGTACTCTACACTGCAGTAAACGGTCTTTCAAAATTTTAAACAAACAATGACAGTCGAGTAAACTTAAATCTGGCACTCTGAATTTTCGAAACGTCATATGTTAGTTATTATAACAGCTATAAAGCTCATTAATAAAAATTTTAAAGCTCTTAAATAGCTTAAACACTTTAATTCAATGCAATGTTTTGTCAGAAGAAAAATAGAAAAACTAAATATAAATTTAATCTAAGACTTGCATTTGTAGAAATATTAGTTAATTTTGAAAGGTTTTTGAACAAAGACGGATTGCAAATGATATTCAAATTCATTTGGCCATACATACTCAAAATAAAGGCGTAACTACTCCTCATTTCTTGTTGGAACAGCGCCATAGGCCTAAAAAAACGATTTCGATATCGAAATTTAAGTACCTAAAAAAATGAAAATTTACAATGATCATTTATAATAATTATTTTAGCATAATTAATGTAAAAATAGTATTTTTAATTTTATAAATACTTTATTTCTATATTCTTAATGTTTATAGTTTAATATTACCAATGACTCATTCCAATATATTTTTTTTAAGAATTAAGGCTTTCATCATTACTTCTTTACAATCAGTAGAGAGACCGATAGTTGTAAGCTTATAAATACATAAGTTTTATAATGACGATTAGTTAATTTATTTCATTAAAATGTGTCAGCGTTCCTAGAACCTAATATATATATATATATATATATATATATATATATATATATAACTATATATATATAGATATATATATATAATATATAATATTATATATATATATAGAATATATACATATATATATATATAACGTTACTAACATCCGTGCTTGCAATCTAACTCTGCATCCGTTGGAACACCACCTCTCTAACTCTAATCCTAACCTTAGCTCCTGTCTAGACCGAGATGGCTAGAATCACCTCTAACTTCGTTAATATGTCCAACTACAAACTTATTTCATAATTTCGTCTAAAGGGTGGAGTATGTGCTATGTAAACATAAAACACTCCTGTAACACGTCCGAGAATCTCGAATCTCCTTCGATGTTCTCTTGCTTAAAATCTTTCTTCCTTCACTACAATAATCTTGTGCTTCTGCTACTTTCTCCTAACAGAACAAGATTTTCACGCCTTTTTTGAATACCTTACTACTTCTCACGAGAATGTTATATCTTCTCATCCAAATACTTGAGGTCCCTATTTAGGGATTTCAATGTACACAACCACTGAATGGTTGGGGTCCTCTCATGCTGATTTAGGTGGAGGAGGCCGAATCATTAGCATTCTCGAGACTGGAGCAACTAATTAAAGAACCCACACACATTCCGGATCGTCCAACCAATTCTTGAACAACCACTTGACCTATGTTTTCACCACTAGTCCTTCTCTCTATAAATACACCACCAGTAGTATAGGGGGGAAACTGACGGAAAAGTAACGGAAGCCAGATTTGTCGTTAAATCTGGCACCCTAATCCGTTACTTTTGCGCATTTTCGTACTTTTTTACTAATTTTTTACCATTTTTACTAATTTTTTTACTACTTTTTTAACCTTTGCCAGATTTGCGCAAATCTGGCCACCGATCTGTTAATGTTGACCTTTTTTCGCCTTGATTTTTAGCTACTTTTTTAACGTTTTGTCCATTAACTCAGGTAAGATCCCCAACTCCGGAGGATTTTGGGGGTTTTCTCCATTTGCAGCTCTGCACGTCGAAGGCAAAGACTTGAAAACCATTTTGGAAGGTTTTGGAAATTCCAATCATGTCGGCAGCTGACTTGGAAATTCCATCATTTCATTAGTTTTGACCTTTGATACGTCAAACCTAGGGTTTTTAAGGTCGTGAGACCGAATTTAAGTCTGAAGACGACTTCCGAGCTCTGCAGCCGACTCAGATTTTAGGCCCCAGAAGTGGGCTGAAGCCCCTCAAAGGGCTTTTGGCTCATAGAAGTTTATAAATGCATGGAGATAATTTTGAGATTCCATCGATTTATCGTGTCGATTACCCCTAATCGATGTTTTAAATCGGTCTTCTACGTGCTCTGTTAGGCTTTGTAACAATGAAAAATATATCGAAAGAAAAAATAATTACAAAATAATTAACATTTACATGCATTTATAGTTTGTACTACCGCCACACTTTTTTTATATGAAGAATAGAGCTATCGCCTTCAACCTTGGTATAATGTTATTGGGGTGATAAACTGATCACAGACGAGTTTTGGCTGACCGTAGGTCACCCCGAAGGGGGAGTGCTACCCCCTTAGCGCCAAGGTCAAATTCGTCCTGAAAAACCATGTAGGCTTAACGTATCGGACCGTGAAAATTTGGAGTGAGCTATATGCATGACCGCAATCTCTCGAGACGAAATTAACGTTTCGCTGCGTCCCCCCGTAAATGGTCGACGCTGCCCCACAAAAATTAAAAATTGATCGTAGAAGATTAAAACTTGGACAGGATAGCACGAGTCGGAGTCGGAGACGGAGACAGAGTGAAACGGATTCGATTTCGGAGTCCCAGAGACCCCACCGGAGGGCGGGTCCCCAGTTGAAAGAAGGAAATGCATGGAATCTATATATATATCTATATGCTCTAAGGAGCGCAAGAAAGAACATGAAAAGAAGAATAAAGAATAGGAGAGACACATACACTGTGTAGACCGGTGCGAGATGTTGAGTTAGTAAACATTCATTTAATAATACAATATCATAACTGTTTACATAACTATCTTCTAAGATGTACAATCGCAATTTACATTGCATCATGCAAGAAACGTTTTTCAACGTTGAAGACTAACAATTATATTTTTCAAAATCTCGCATTCTTTATAAACGTTAAACTAAATAATTTAAATTTTTGTTTTTTCCTTAGTTGAAAAACATCCATATATGTTTACTATTTTTTTTTATAATTTTTTATACTTTTATACTTTGTGTTAATTTTATTATTTAATTTTTATTTTTATTTTTTTATTTTTAATTTAATTCTTCAAAATCCATTTTCATATTTATTTATTTTATTTATTTTTTTCATAAATGTTTTATTTAAAATTATTTTCTAATTTTATTTGTTTTTTAAACTTATTTTTCATTTATTTATTAATGTTTAAATTTTTATTTTATTTTAACTTTTAATTTTTTAATACCTGACCTTATTTCATCTGAATTTTTTCCTTTAGATTTGCGCTTTTATTCCACATAAGTTTTATTTTTGCATTTCCAAGTTCAGTAAAGTATTACTTTCATGTTAACGCGTTTTGTTTTTTATTTTTCTACATTTTCGTGAAGTTTTTATTTTACATTTTTACTTGTGTTTAATTTTTTTAATTTTTTTTAGTAAAAAAAATTTTTTTTCTTAATTAAATTTTTTTTTTTTTTT
The DNA here is from genome assembly GCA_015478945.1 of Trachelipus rathkii. Taxonomy (NCBI): domain Eukaryota; kingdom Metazoa; phylum Arthropoda; class Malacostraca; order Isopoda; family Trachelipodidae; genus Trachelipus; species Trachelipus rathkii. The sequence continues at coordinate 4,991 of JABUQX010044102.1, read as the reverse complement.
TTTTTTATTTTTTATTTAATTTTTTTTTTTTATATTTTTATTTTTTTTTTTTTTTTTTTTTTTTTTTTTTTTTTTTTTTTTTTTTTTTTTTTTTTTTTTTTTTATTTTCCTTTAAGTGTTCCTAGAAAGGATAAAAGCTGTCTAACATCTGAAACGTAACAAATTTCATTTTACATACCCTAAAGCAGTAAATCAGTAAATCAGTAAATCAAACCACCCACCCCTCCCCTCGCCCTTGATCTATTGATCTATTGTATTGGTCCATTGATCTATTGATCTAGTTGAATCATCTGATCTATTATCTATTGCAACAAGTTCTAGTAGCAATCATATTTTGTATAACATAACACAAAAACTTTTATTTGTTTTTGTTTTATTTGCTTTCAACATTTTGTTTTTACTAAAACTTTTATACTTTTCATGTTTATAACGCAAAAATTTACGTTTTTACATACCCTAAATCAGTAAATCAGTAAATTCAAACCACCCACCCCTCCCCTCCGCCCTTGCGTCTAGTTGATCTATTGATCTATGATTCAAGTCATATTTTGTATAACATAAACACAAAAACTTTTATTTGTTTTGCTTTACATGCTTTCAACATTTTGTTTTACTAAAACTTTTATACTTTTCATGTTATAACTTAAAAATTGTGTTTTTACATACCCTAAATCAGTAAATCAGTAAATCAAACCACCCACCTCACCCTCCACCATCCCACCATGATCTATTGATCTATGAATCTATTGATTCAAGTCACATATTTCGAGTATGATTTTGGATAAGCATAACATAAAATCAAGTTCTTTATACAAAAATCAACGAATATATGCTAACGTAACAAAGTTTTCACATTAATAAAGCTAACATAGCATCAACTGAACTAAGAAAATAATGTACAAAGACAAACCTAACACCTTAAACACGAATAAACAACTGATAAACATTAACAAAGTTCCCACACTAACAACAGTTAAAGTAACTAACAAATGCCATACAAAACGTAACCTATTCAACACTTTTTCAAACATATCGTTAACATATCACTGTTATATATTAATAAGTAATATATTATCGTAAAATTTATCGTAACCTATCCTAACTATTGGAATGAACTAAGAATGAATGTTAGACACACACATACAGACTCTAACACACATACCACACACACACACACACACACACACAACACTTTCAGAAAGAAAAGTGTTCAACACGAAAACAGTTTTCATACTTGTTATGAAATATCATAATAAACCTTTATTATTTACATTTATTATTCAGAATATTGTACATGGGGAAAAACATTAACCATTATACATTAGACATAGATAATATTATAATATATTTAATTAAAATTAATGTACCCTTATAACCATAGGATGCAGTGCGACATGAATTTTTAATAAAGAATCGCTTATCGGATGTGTGCTGGACCATTTTAGTACCATCAACAATACTAACACCTCCATATTTCCCAGCGCTTGGAAAAGCTTATATTATTGCACACGTAACACAACCCTCCTTGCTACTTACCGTGTAAATTAGCATGCAGGATCTGTGACTCGTCTAATTCGCTGCAGCTTTTTTATGTGGTTAGCTGCATCGGTCCGAACTCATCTTTATCAACATTATCAAATTGTATTTCTTTCATTGCTTCACTGTAACATCATGGTTTTTGATATCATTGTACAATGACTCATCGGGACCTATACTATTTTCAGAGCAACGATCATCCGTTAACTTTAACAATTTTTCAAAATTAATAGTATCCTTTGTATCTTTATTGATTGTAAGACCTTTTGGCTTTTACAATATATTTTATATTTCCATCTGCAGTTCTTATTCTAACAGCATAAGACTTAGGTCCTGTACACACAAAGGAATCACCGTAAGCCCCAGAACCCAAATCTGCTATTTCATCTGTTAGTTCGCCTAAAAGGTTTCCTGTTTCAGGAACTTCATCGTTTTCTCCAGCGACAAAAATACAAGTCTGTATCGCAGTACAATGCCCTTTGTTTGACTTTGTTAAGTAGCTCGTATAATATTATACGTGCATATGCTGTTGTAAACGATGCGATAGGAATATTTGTTGCAGTTGACGTGCGTTCGGCTAGTGCATTTTGACAACTGTTACAACATATTTACGCCTATTGAATAACGCTATGACTTCATTGTCACATGATTATTTAGTCCCAGACTTGTTTCATCACTAGTACATACTACATCTCCTCTTGTAGGCGTATTTGGTGCAAATTTTCCCCAAGAGAAGAGCTCATATCGAGGCGAATTAATCGAATTTATTCTTGCAATTTGTTAATATCAAGTTCGACACCCTCCTTTTCTTTGAAAAAGACGGACAAACTCTAAGTTTTTCCTCGAAATCATCCTCGTGAATATTATTGGGAGGTCCTGATGCCTCGGTTTTATTTTTAAGAAGTGGTTCACATAGTTTCAAATAAAAAAACTTCCTAAAATTTAAACGACCAAACTTCAAATATTTTAATTATTTCTACCCCATCTCTAAATGCTAGCTGAAGGTTCAGGGTGTTGTGGTATACACCTGTCGAATAGCCACGTTCATCTTATGCATGATTGCCATTGTCGCACAATTTTGCTTCAAACACATGTAACACAGAGTGGAATATAATTTATTTTGCTCGTTTTAGCGAGGGACGGGATGTAATAAGTCTTGAGGAGGAAGAAACCTAACGTAAGCTGCACCGAAATATTTATCATCATTAGATTACCATTCTTAAAAGATCAAGTCTGAACTTTATCACCTATTAGTTTTTCAGCGCGACCACAAGGTATTCATTCGTTCTGAACAATAAGGTAAAGTTATGTATAATCAAATACATGATCTTCTTTCCTTTAGTTGGAGGGTAGTAATGTACGAATTGTTAAGTGCGGCTCCAAACAATGAAATGTCTATTATGAGTCTGTTGTTAACAACATCATTGGTAAGACGTTGAATATAGTCGCTAATGCTTATGTTTTCATCGATATGATCAGGATCTTGAATGATTTGGGTCTTTTGTACCTTCCATTCACATTCCCACACACGTACTACATTAAAACCGGCTTCTTTATACCTATCTTCTTGTTTCATGGTGAGATTGTAACGGTCAACAGCCGATACGTTATGCAGCGTACCTTTTCCTTTATTACAGTCTTTATGTCCATGCCATGCACAACCATGGTATACGTAAGCAATTTTCACTCATTTTACATAACCGAACCCGTCAGGGTAAAGCCACTTGTTCTTAATTTTGAACCCTTTCTCTCCACCGTTGCGAGCGTGCCTTATGTTTATTGTTCAATTTTCCTGATACATAAGCCAGCGAATTGCTTCATACGGTGAAAGTTGTATGTTCTCTCGACAAGACAATAGCTGCATTTTCATCAGCATAAAACACATTTTTATAAAGCGTAAAGCATAAAGATGCAATTGTTGTTTTATTATCTAGACAATCTCATATCACAAAGGCTAATGAAACTACCTCTAAACTTCTCAAAACATTTTCTTAGTATATAACATCTCGCAACAGTACTTTCACATTCTTCGATAAATTTGTATTCTTCTACCCTATAAACTTATATTATAGTACTCTTCAAAACTTCTTGTCTCTTTATTGTACATTTATCTACCTTCGAAGAATCTCTTACAGGAATAGCGCCCGTTATAATTCAATGATCTTCATTTAAAATGCTATAGGAAAGAAACCCTTTGAATTGTTCTTTTTCACTGACACCCAGCATTTAGCAAAGCCTTTCAATTGCACAGGTGTGAAAAGCAATGTAATCCCTGAAGACCTATATTTCCATTCGATCCCATTGAAAATGATTTTATTGCCTCTTTTTTATAGGACTTCTGCTGATAGAATCCGAACTTGGGTGCTGTCAGGTAATGATGCATATACGAACTGATGCATTTCAACATTTCCGCCATTATGTGCCCAGCAACAATCACTTTGAACTTATGGTGGTTCTGAGAAGAACATCAGGCAGTCTATAAATTAATTTACAGGCGTTCGTCGTCCATTTTAAATGTTTTCGTACGTTGACCACAATGTGAACATACTTGTTCACCGTCCTTATCTGTGCACATTTCGCATATAATCTGGCTTACCTAAATAAAGACGCAATTCTATTATTCTTTCTTCCTTATCATCCATATCCTTTATCTTCCTGCGTATGTCTCGATATCATTTAGTAACATGTATAAACCAACGGATAAACGAGTTTCTTCTTCTTTAATTTTCATTTTCTTGTAGCCAATACGAGATTCTTCTTCTTAAAGCACATAGAATGTTTGTAACTTTGCCAATAAGCTTTTGGCAAGTCGTGTTTGAAAACAAATACCTTACGATTTAGCCTGTATTTCCTCAAGACAGAGGTACAAATCCTTTATTTCTTGCCACGTGTTATTATCCTGATTGTTTTTTAAAACAGAATGCATTATAAAATTCACGATTCATTCAAGACATTCATGGAATATACCAATCGTGATCAAATGAGCCTTGCACACTATGTATAGACCACTGTCTACATCCATAATCTTCACAGTCTTAATTTATTCTGCTATATTATTACTGTTTTATTAAAGTGCTAAACAATATGCCTGGCCAAAAGAAATACCATTCATATATGCATTCTTTTCTTGGTCATTCTCCAAACAAACTTTAACTTAGCTTCTGTTATAGCATTAAATAATGATTTACTCCGTCGGCCCTAATAATGTATTTAAAGGTCATTTCTGTTCTCGTTAGATGGATTATAAAGTATTTTTTACTCCATTACCCTCAGGGCCAAATACGATTAACGGCATTTTTCGAAATTCTCGATTTTTTCAAAATCAGTTACTATGAAAAAATCTGTATATTCCATACCACATTTTTTAGCTAATGCTTCTGCCTCATTCTCAATTGTACACGAATATATATCTTTGACCTTTACACATTCTCTCGTTATTTTCCTAAACAGAACGA
>JABUQX010044101.1:55000-61048 GCA_015478945.1 Trachelipus rathkii | reverse complement strand
TAGCAACCGATTTGATATGAGGTCTTCAAGATAATTCACTATTTATGTAGTCCTAGAATGTTTATGTTGTTTACGGGTAGGACATTAGAGATCAAAAAGGATGGAAAGTTGGGAGGTATTTAGAGAGGAGATATGAAGAAGTTGAGTTTCTAAAGAGTTGAACTTCAAAAGATTACGGTTACCCCACTTGGAGAAATTCCGACCAAATCGGCAGAACTTGAATCGGAAAGCTGTTAGACGAGAGGCAACTCTGGATACAAACGAGGGAGCACAATTTAAAATGAGTGGAAGAATGGAGAGTTGAGTCATCGGGATAAGAGTGAACAGAGAAAAGAGAGAAGTAGGAAAGATCGTTGATGAAAAGTAGGAATTAAAGTTGGAGATAAAACAGAACCCTTGGGAACACCACAATTAATAAGAAAAGAGGAAGAGGTTGCTCCATCAACAAGAGCTGAAAAGGAAACGTTCTGAAAGAAAACTAGACAAGAGTTAAGCAAAGCGAAGAGGAAATCCCAAAGGAAGGTAGCTTTAGAGAGTAGCGACGCGATTGCCATACCCTTCAAAAGCTTTAGATACTGTCAAGTTGCTACCACACAGACTCCCCATGATCCTTAAGGCAGAAGACCAGTAGATCATGTGAGATAGGAAAGGATATCAACAGTTGATCTCGAACGTCTGAAAGCCATACTGACGATCTGAAGAAGGAATGAGATTCTATGTGATCGAGGAAATGAGAGTTAAGGAGAGTTTCAAAGACTTTGAAGAATACAAGTAAGGGCTAATAGGTTGATAGTTATAAGAAGTATCAGAGCGGCTGACCTTATTTTGGGATTGGCTGAATAAAAGCGCGCTTTCAGCATTGAGGAAAAGTATTAGTGTTAAGGCATATGAGTAGAGTTAAACGAGGACAGGCGCCAGCTCAGAAACACACTCCTTCAAAACACGAGGAGGAATGCCATCTGGGCCACTGGCCTTCCGGACGTCCATAGATCTCAGTATCTCATGTACTCGATCATGAGTAATGACAGGTAGAGACATAGGACACCTGAGAGGGGAAGAGTAGGAGAGGGGAGCCGGAATCGTCCTCAAAGGTGGAATTAGATGAAAAAGAAGACCAAAGAGATTAGCCTTTTCAGAAGGAGTGTTAGCAACAGAACCGTCAGAACGAATAAGAGGGGGAAAGGCAGATTTACAGAAGTTATTTGAGATGTTTTGGCAAGAGGCCAGAAATTTTTATCAGAAGGAGAACCAAGAAGGGCATCACACTTCCTTTTAGTGTAAGAACGCTTGGCCAGTCGAATAATATCCCTGCATCGATTTCGAGCAGAGCGAAAATTAGTTAGAGTAATAGGAGAACGAGAGTTCTTCCAAGCCCTATACGCAATGTCACGCTCCTGGATGGCACGAGAACAAGAGCCATCGAACCATGGATTTTGGGGAGAAAATGATTTAGTTGAAGATGGAATGAACCTGTTCATCCCTTCGGTGATCACGGCCCCTACCTTTTCAGCAGACACAGAGGCGTTCTCCGGAACAAAACATGATTCATTCCAGCGATAGTTGGCAAAAAAGCGACGCAATGCATCCCAATTAGCTCGATTAATTATATATATATATATATATATATATATATATATATATTATACTATATATATATAACTTTTTATATGTTTATGAAATTTTATCTAGGTATAGAAAAAAAATATAGAAAGAATATAGCTCGATATAATAATATATATAATATATATATATATATATATATATATATATATATATTCTTTTTCCTTTGTAAATTTTATTTTATATATTTTCTTTATTTTCATTATTTTCTACTCAATCTATTTTCCTTTTTATAGAAGATTTAAAAATGGTTGGGTCAGATCTGTCATTTTGGTGTATGATTCATGTTTCGAATGAAAAAAAATGTTTTTTTTTATAAATATATTTAAATAATTATTTTTCTTTCGTAAGTTGAAAATCAGGGTAACTTTTTTATTTTACTGAACAGATTTATAACTTTTTTTTTTTTTTTTTTTGTAGCTTTGAAATGAATGGGCGAGATCTTTCTTATGTTTGTTTGTTCCATCAGATTTATGACTAGAAATAATTTTCAAAATAAAAAAAAAAGAGCGTCTTCTTTTAGTGCTGACGTTTAATTTATAAAAAATATTAAAAAAAGCTTTTCAAATCTCTCTCTCTTCTCTCCTCTCTCTCTCTCCTCTCTCTCTCTCTCTCTCTCTCTCTCTACTCTCTCATATATATATATATATATATATATATATATATATATATATATATATATATATATTATAATTATATATATATATATATATATAATATATATATATATATATATAATATTATATTATAATATATTATATATATATTTATATTATATATATATTAATATATATGATATATATATATTATATATATAGACATATAGGTAAGAGTGTCTAAAGCTGACATGCATGTAACTCGAGAACGGCAGCACCTACAGTAAAACAAATACATATTTGGATCAGAGGAAAATTCTAAGGTGGTTTTTTTTTTTTTTTTTTTTTTTTTTTTTTTTTTTTTTTTTTTTTTGCGTTTATCGGAAAATTTCAAACATTTTTTTCGCCCAATTAGGGGGCTCGAGCCGACGGGGGACAGAGGGGGGGACGAAGTCCCCCCCCCGTCGTCCACCGGAGAGGCCGAGAGACCCCGACTCATGCCATCTTTGCGGTTTACCCTATGGAATTCCTTTAGTTAAAAAAAAAAAATATATATATATACCTTTACACTATGCTATTACTTTAATTACAAGAAAAAAAAATTTTTACCTCTTAACATACGTTCCCAAATTTAAATTCTTCTTCAAATTGATTTTTAATATCTTCTAAAAACTCTATAAATCGATTTTCTTTTGGAATATTTTTTTTCCAAATGTTTTGAAATATAAAAAATCAAATAATAATGAAATAACAATCTAAATATATAAAAATACTATAGTAATGAAGATATGTTGCTTCACATTTATTCGTTTTTCATTCGTAGGCTGGCATTGCCTGGCTATTTAATGTAGATGATAATAAAAATATCGTCAATTGCTTACAGAAAATTATGGCTCGTTGTTATATTTCCGACGAATAAAAAAAAAAAAGTGAAATAAAATAAAATAAGAAATTTTAAAAACCCCTCCTTAGATTTCCGCTGATTCCAAATATGCAATTTGTTTTACTGTTTAGGTGCTCTGCCGTTTTAAAGTTACATGATGTCAGCTTTAGACACTCGGTATTATATATAAGGTATATATATATATATTATATATATATATATATATATATATATATATATTATATAATATTATATATAATATATATATATATATATATATATATATACTAGTATTATATATATTATATATTATATATATATATAATAATTATATATTATATTATATATTGGTGTGGTGGGAGTGTGTGTGTGGTGGGTTGTGGGGGCAAAGTGTGTGTGCTGTGGTGGTGTGTGTGTGTGTGTGTGTGTTGTGTGTGTGTGTGTGTGTGGTGTGGTTGTGTGTGTTGCGCTAATGTCTAAATGTTCCCATAACATTATTCTGGTTACTCTACATTAAAACTGTGTCAATTTGTCAAACACTTCTGGTAAGCAAAAAAAATAGTAAAAATACTACAGTAAACATAATTAAATGTTTTATTTAAAAGAGAGAGAGAGAGAGAGAGAGAGAGAGAGAGAGAGAGAGAGAGAGAGAGAGAGAGAGAGAGAGAGAGAGAGAGAGAGAGAGAGAGAGAGAGGTGATCTCTGTGAACTTTACAAGCAAATGAAGGAATAACAAATTATATATGAGGAACGTGTATCAGTTCTACAGTAGCCTATATCTGTGAAGACTCTTCATCGTAATCTGAAGTTCAAGGTTATCTTGCGATAATATCTTGTTGGTTACAATAAACTTTGTAAAAGTATTACATTTTAATTAAATTGATTTAAATATAGATATTAAAAGATTAAAGTATTTTTAATAATAGATTGAATAATAAGTAATAATAATAATAGTATTAATTAATAATAATAATAATAATAATAATAATAATAATAATAATAATAATAATAATAATAATAATAATAATAATAATAATAATAATAATAATAATAATAATAATAATCATAATAATAATAATGTTATACTGTATAAAATCCCAACTTCCCCAAAAAAAATTCTTTAATGAAATATAATAAATAAAGAATATTAATTTTCATAAAATATTTGTTGTATAGTTTAGAAAGCCAATGATATACTTTGTTGAAAATTAATTATAAATTTCTGATAAAGTTAAGAAACCAACTGGTGATTATTCATTGTAAGATTGACGTATTTGAGATTGCTCACTTATCCCTTAAAAGTTCTATAGTTAGTATAAATTAGTGGTTGGTTCATAATTTAAAAATGTAAAATAATTTTCATTCCGATATGTCGCGGATGTGAATTTGTAAGTTGTAATGTGTAATAATTGTAATATAAATGTAATATAAATGTAGCCTTCACAATGTGACTATTAGTTTGTAATTGATTGTTAGTATTGCTAATTTAGTAGTTATTCGGTTTGGAATGAATAAAGTAAAAGTTGTGACTTATAGCGACTTTTAGTATATAAAAGCGTAAAGAACAAAATAACACTTCAGCTGAAGTTGAATGTCGCCGTTTTTTCCTATGATAGAGTTATTGTATCGTTTTGAAACTCGGGGTAGTATTAGTTGATGTCGTGATCTCGTTATAGGCGAGTTTTGGTGTCGATAGGACCCCCCTAAGAGGGTGTTGCCTCTTAGACCAAAGTCAAACTGTGTCGCTTGAGCCCTTCAGCTTGCAAGCCGTGGCGTCGTGAAAGCAAATTTGACGTTGAATGTTTCTTCCGTGTTATTATTTATTATTTATTATATTATTATTTATTATTATTATTATTATTATTATTATTATTATTATATCTATTATTTATGATTATTATTATTATTATTATTCATTATTATTATTATTATTTAAGCTGTATCGAGAAATCGATACCCGCAGGGTATCGATTTTGAGCTGAAATCGATTCCCGCAGTGAATCGATTTTTACGCACTCCGACACCTGCTCCGACTGCGATTCCGTGCCGCTCTGGCTCCGGCTCCGGCTCCAACTCTGTCTCCGAAACCGATCCCGATTTAGGTCCCGGCCTATATATATGATATATATATATATATATATATTATATTTATATATATAAATATTTATATATATATATTTATAATATATAATATATATATATATATAGTATTATATATTATATATATATATTATCGCCGTATATGGGGCCCGCACCGAACTGCACATCTCTGTGTGACTAACTTCCTCTACAGTTAGGCTATATCGTTATCGGGATAAAATTGTCGCGCTCTAGGTGGTGACGTAACCTCGTCATATACGAGGTTACGTGACCGTGCGCCCCCCGAAGGGGGGCGCTAGCCCCTCAAAAAATGAAATGTTCGTAGAAGGCTAAAATTTGGAGATGGTATAGATGAGGAATGAGTAAGTAGGATACGAATCCGGAGCCGACACCGGTGCTGGCTCCGGTGCGGTGCCAAGTTATTAAATATTTGTATAATATACAATTATTGTGTGATCTTTAAAATAATGTTATCGAACCAGTTAGATCTCGGAATATGACTGGTTATAAAGTCGTAAAGGATGTCTGGGGACCCCCCGAAGGTGGGTTCCCAGAAAAAAAATGAACGAAATGCATAAGAGAAGTGGAGAAAGGAGTCGGATTCAGAAAAGGAAGAATCAGGAGAAGGAGTCAGAGCTGGAGCCGGTGCGGTGCTGAGTAAATGAATATTCGTTTTGAGTCCCATATTGGTATCAAAATATATGTTTATAAGGTTGTAGAACTCGAATATGATGGTTGTAAGTTCGTAAAATTTGACTGGGGGGATCCCTCCGGAGGGGGGAGGATCCCCAGAAGAAATGCACTGACCGCAAAATAAAAGAATACGGAGGAAGGAAGAATGAAAGAGTA
>JABUQX010044101.1:25000-50000 GCA_015478945.1 Trachelipus rathkii | reverse complement strand
CGAGAAAAAAAAAACTCTTCGAAAACAACCCAAAGGTAAGACCCCAATAGTATAATAATTAAAAATAATTAAAAAATTGAGTCTATAGGGTCTTACCTTCGGATTTGATTTTTCAAAATTGATGCTCTTTGATAAGTTCTCATAAGTAGCTCTGCCTGTAGTTCATAACACTTTTTTTTCAGATAAACACCACCTCTCACGGGAGAGCCATAATCTAGGAGGGGATGTACTCGATTAACGTCCGAGCAGCACGAAGCAAAGCCTAAGGAGAGAATTGCTGCATATCTCCCATCCGATCCAGATTAGCCAGAACTGAACCCTCCACTATTGTATTGGCGAGTAGCATACTACACTAGAGCTACGGGCGCTTTTAATAAATTACAATATAAAATGCTAAAAAAAGAAATACATATATACATATACAAATAAATACATACATACACATAAAAAGTACATATAAATATACATACATATACAATTATTACTATCATTATCATTATTAATATTATGCTAGACACTATAGTTAACCAAATGCATTATATTTCACTAATATTCTCTACTATTTACTATATATTAATATTAATATTATTATTATGCTATACACTTTTTAATTAATATTACGCTATACACTATTCATCTGTATTTTAAATTATTCACCACTATTCACTTATTATTAACATTATTATCATTATCATCACTATCACTATTATTATTAATTTGGTATACACTATATCACCACCATTCACGAAAATATTAATGTGATAGAAGGGGGTTTCCGGACCCTTGCCACCAGTGGAAGAGAATTTGAAAAATTTTCTTCGCAGGACTCAACGATTGTCTTGAAAAATGCCACTTCATCTTCTACAATCCATTATTTTAATTTCTTCATTAAAATTTATTTTCTGTATTTAATAGTTCATATTCCGAAATTGATAAAAGAAATTATTTTAAAATTTTGAAGCTCCTCGAACCCAGATTACAAATGAAATAAAATTTAAATGTTTAAAATTTTACATTTCTAAAATCCCGAATCATATTATTTTCCTTTCAAGTTAAACTTAGTAGGTAAATTGATTAGTTGAAGGTAAAAAGAATAGATAAAGATTGAAATAGTATGAAATTGAAAAACACAATTTACCTTCTTTTCAGTATCAACATTTTGATTATGAATTTGATGTTTTAACACGTGCACACGTTAGACTCGTTTTTGAGATAAGTGAGAAAACTTTTTGAAATGACTAGTAAATTTTGGGCAATTATATCCAATAGTGGCATAGATAAAATCCTGTAAAACATTGTTTAACAACCTAAGTATCTTAAATAGTAAAAATAAGTAAAGTAGAAGAGATATATGTGGAAGTATATATTAGTTATATAAAAGATTATAATTTACTTTAATTTGTTCATTTCAAAGGAAAATATTTGCAGCAATTACCATTTCGAATAGATTTTCTATAGTTTTTCATTTGCTCGACTGATTGTAGTTTGTTTACTAAAATATTTCAAACATATCAATAGTAAAATATTATTTGAAATTAGATTATGTTAATAATTAAATTAATTATTAGTTAATGTTTTGATTTAACTTTACATTTTACTTAATCGTGACGTCAAATTAACATACTCAAAGTTTATGTTTAGACTTTAGATGAAAGAAATTAAAATTTAAAACATTTGCCGTCGAACGCATCGGTTGGCTCGCTTTGAAAGCAGTTCTAGGCCTAGTCGTTAATACTTCAAATTGTCCATAGTTTGTATACAATATTTTGCCGCTCGTGTTAAAAATAATTTCAATGACTACTCCAGGCATAAGAATAATTAAAAAAGTGTCAATAGCTGACACTGTGAATGACGAGAAGAATGAAGAACAGGTTATTCAAATAGTTTCTAATGAGCCTGTCCAAATATTCAGTTCAGTATCTAAAGAAGATAATGATGAAGCTGTTGAAGATATGGAAGCAACTTTGTCCGAACCCGTTGTTCGGTTAGAAATCGAGAACCCTGATATTAATGCTACTACTAGCATTGAACCTTTATCTGCAAGTAGAGATAGGATTGAAGGTACAGTACGTTTTCATTAATAGTCTAGAAGAGCCCAGCCAGTTGTAATTTGGTTTATAGGGTCTTTCAAGAGACAGGCAGGAAATGTGTTCTTATCTATGATAATTATAATATAAGTTGGTAATAGTATAGCAGGACTGCTCCATTGCCAATTTTGGTAATTATGGAGTATTACTGACTTGCGATCATGTAAATACTGTATTATAACTATAAATATTTAATTTACAAAAATGGTTTTAAAAAATTATTTTAAATTTTTCTTTTTTTACCGATTTTTGTGAATTTTATGTATATATTTTAAAGAAAAAGGTAATTGTTACCCAGAGGGTTGTCACCCCTGATTTGGTAATTATTTAGTATTGGTGACGAGTTCACGTACATAGTATATTAAGGCACTCTGTGTTACGAAGCGACGTCACGCAATGGTGGGGAATGAGAGTTAGGTAACTTCCCTCCAGCACCTGCCAGTTGCACAGACCTAGCCAAAAGGAGATAAGGGTGCTCATGTGTGCCAGGGGACAGTTCTATAAGTATCTTAGCTTTACCCTCAACCCTATCCAAAAGAGGGGGAACTCGGAACCCACCAAAATGTGAGAACAGTACTCTATAAAGGCTGGATATGCCTTTATAACTCCAGATACAGAGCAAAAAAAGAAAATACTTCAACTAATATGATACATTTCTCTAGCTTTCTTTGCAGGCTGTTTTTAGCAACCGAGAATGATAGGGGCCTCCAAGACAATTCAATATTTATGCTCAGTCCAGGAATGTTTATATTGCTCACAGGTGAGCCGTAGAAGGGAATAGGAATAATTTGGAGGTGTTTTTGAGAAAGGAGCATGTGAGAAATTGTAGTTCTTTAAAGAGTTGTATATTCGGACAAGTTGAGTTTACAAAGCCCGTCCCTGAGCAATCCGACCAGTTCAGCAAGGCGAATGATCTTGAAAGCCTTGACGAAGAGTTGTAACTCTAGAATGCAAAAGAGGGGGCAAATTTGAAATGCGTGGAAGAAGGGAGAGCTAGAGTCATCGGCATAAAAGTGAAGAAAGTTAGAAGTGCAACTATGAAGATAATTATAATAATAATAATAATAATAATAATAATAATAATAATAATAATAATAAAATAATAATAATATAATAATATATAATAATAATAATAACTAATAATATAATAATATATAATAATAATAATAATAATAATAATAATAATAATAATAATAATAATAATAATAATAATAATAATAATAATAATAATAATAATAATAATAATAATGAATAATAAAATAATATAATAATAATAATAATAATAATAATAATAATAATAATAATAATAGTTTATAAAACTGCCCGTTGAAGTGGAAGAAGTTATGTTTGAGGGAGAATAAAATGAGGTCTTTAATAAGTTAAAAAGAAAAAGCAAAGTTGATATTTTTTTCTGTGATGTATCTTTCCAGTAAATCAAGAGTATAGGGTACAGCAACGGAAGTAAACAATGACACCTCGTCAAAACTAAGAAAGTTGTGTGTGTTGGGATTGAGTGAACTAGTACGAGCAATGAAATCTGTGGAATTTTTTAAATGGGATGTAGAGATGTTGTTATTGAGGGGTTTTAATTGGTTAGCCAGCCAAGATGATAATTTATAAGTTATACTGTTTATGTTGGAGATTATGGGGCGAAGGTTTATGGTTTTTTTGGGACTCCATAGAATTGGGATAAAGTGCTCATAAATGAATGAAGATGAGGAATTATCTGCTTGTGATTTTTTAAGAGATAGTTGAGATAGGAATTAAAGGTGGATTGGTACATTTTCAACTGATCCTTATTTAAGCGTGTGTATGTGTTTTCTTCTTGTAGTAAATCATTAGCTTTATTTATATAAGATAGTTTGTATAGGATAACGATTTGATTCCCTTTATCAGAGCGTGTAACTATTATGTTATTGTTATTTTTTAATTGATTAAGTGCTGTTTTTTGAGGGATTTGGAGATATTAGTAAGTAGTATTCCTTTTAATAAATCATTATTACACGAAGCATTACTGTCCTGTTTTTGCTAATTATGAAAGTCATTGGTTAATTTAAGCTAGGGATCGGAGTTATTTACCCCCACATTTTTCACACAACACTTAATCAATTAAAAAATAACAATAACATAATAGTTACACGCTCTGATAAAGGAAATCAAATCGTTATCCTAGACAAACTATCTTATATAAATAAAGCTAATGATTTACTACAAGACGAAAATACATACACACGCTTAAATAAGGATCCGTTGAAAATGTCTCAATCCACCTTTAATTCCTTTTTCAACTCACTCATAAAAAATCACAAGCAAATAATTCCTCATCTTCATTCATATATGAGCACTTTAACCCCTTCTATGGAGTCACAAGAGACCCAATAAGCTAACTCCCTTACCCCATAATCCTCCAACTAAACAGTACTAACTTATAAATATCCATCTTGGACTGGCTAACATTAAACCTCATTAACAACATCTTACATCCCATTTAAAATAGCAGATATTCATTGCTGTACTAGTTCATCATTCCAACACAAAACTTTCCTAGTTTTGACGCACGGGTGTATTGTTTAACTCGTTCCTGTACCCTATACTTCTTGTTTACTGGAAAGATTACATCACAGAAATAAAATATCAACTTAGCTTTTCATTTTAACTTATTTAAAGACTCTCATTTTGTATTCTCTTCGACATAACTTCTTCCACTTGGATGGGCAGTTTTTTTAAAAAATTCTGGTGCCTTTAAGCTGGGTTCCCTTTGTCCCCATCTCAGTAATTTTTAATGAGTTAATTAATATTATTTATTCTTCCACATATTTTCTATAACAGAAATGGGGTTCGCCTATTGGATGACATCTTTAAAGTTTCCGAAACATTAAACCCATTGAGTCTTTTTTTTATTATAATATCCACTCAGTCAATTTATATAGAATTCTTTCTAATTTCATCACGATACATTCCTTGACTTTTCTTTCATTTGGAAAATCAACCAAAAATACTATATACTATACATAGAAAACCGCCAACACTAAATCCACTGGCTCTCATCACACAACGATAAAACTTTTGAATGTCCTATCCGCCTATAATTTGAGAGTATTTCATTTGCTTCACTCCATTCTTAGTAAAGAAAGCAAGCACATAAACAGTATTTTAAATCTCTACTTTTCCTGATATTATCATCGCGTAATAGAAAGCAATAATAATTCTAAATACAGAACGTAAACAATATTCCTACAACATATCTACTGTTCGCTGATACTTGCCTTTTACATAACATCCAAACCGTTTATTCCAACTAAGAATCACCTCTTATAACCTCAAACAATATCACATGATATATATTATATATATATATATATTTATACTATATATATATGTATATATTATATATTATATTATATTCTATATTTATATATTATATATATATATTATATATATAATCTATATATTATATACTATATATATATAATATTATAATACGATAAGTTACGTATATCACGCTTAGAACAATCTTTCTATAAAGAAAGCTGTTTACCACATTCCAATGCAATGTGCAATAAAACATATACACTATGAGAAACTAACGACGATAAGAAGAAAATATCACATAGCCTTGGATCTGAGAATGATTGCATCAATTCAGTCACTTTCGTACAACATTAGCAGAACTTCAAACCATCAATTTAAATGCAACAATCCATCAGATAACATTAGCATAACGCTACCAACCGTAAAATAATGGAATCGTTTTGCATATATAACTCTGATAACTACAACAAGCAACACGGTGAAATAAAAATAGATCTATAAGTAATGAATATTTAAAATCTTCCATATTTCAACAAATCTTAAAATACAATAACTATCCAACTGAACAAATCTCACAACAGAATATTTGTAAAATTCAATACTGTCATTCTGCCTGAAGGGTTTAATTAGAAGATGAAGCTTGCAATTTGATCTACTATATCGTTAGTACTTAATAATGTGTAATTTTATTGAAAGTTTTCATTGAAAAGTGTTAAAAATTAAAACCAAGGGTTTCTTTACGAAATCTATATATATATTATATATTATATATATATATTATATAATATATTATATTTATATATATATATATATATATATTATATATATATATATATACTATATAATTATTATATATAATATATAATTATTATATATGTTGTGTGTATGTGTGTGTGCTAGAAACAAGTTCTGGCATTCCTGCATGCTTGCAAGATGATTAGAAGCAAATGAAAAATAGAATAATAACACTGCCCAACAATGAAATTGTTTCGGGCTCAAAATTAGCGTTTGTATTTTTATGCATTTACATGTTTGTATGTTTGCTACCATAAAAGTGATCCGATAGCTCTTGTTTTGCATATACAGTGACATGTAATTTTTTAGAGTATGCATTTGTAGTATGGGAATATTCTGGCCAAACTAAGAAGTTACCCGCATGATATCTCGAAACTAGATATGGTACAAGAAAAACTGAAAACATATATGGAATCAGCGTATGAAATTTGTATGGAAAATGAAAAAAAAAAAAATTTTATTTTTAAAAAAATTTTTTTTTTATATCTCCAAAACTACAATAGGTAGAAGAAACTAAAACATATAGTGGGAATCAGCGTATAAATAATTTTTTAACAGGGCTTCGAGCGACGGTGGGAAGAGGAGGGGGACGTCTTTCATACCCGAAGGGGAGGGGAGGAACCCCGCGAAACCCAAATACCAAAGAGCGGGGTTTCGGAGACCCTCCCGGAGGGGGGAATAGTCCAACCCCCGTCGTCCCCCAGGAGGCCGAGAGACACCGGATCTTTGCATCTTTGCGGTTTACCTGGGGTATTCTTATTAGTTAAAAAAAATTAAATCTTTTTTTCTTCAAGCTTTAACAATCTGAAAGTTCTAAATAGTTATTCAGTTTTCTTGTACTATCGTAGTTTTTTGGAGATATAGAAAAAAATAAAAAAAAAAAGTAAATTTTTTTTTTTCATTTTCCATACAATTTTCATACGCTGATTTTCATATATGTTATCAATGTTTTTTGTATCTATCTAGTTCTGAGTATCATGGCGGGACTTTGTAGTATGGGGAAAATTTTGTTTGTAAGTTGTCACACCTCTCACTGACATAACAGAACGTTCCGCAGATGTTTGTAGGTTATAGACATATAATAACTGTTAATGTGACCGAGTTTCATATTGTTAATGTTTTTTTTTTCAGAATTTCTGGCTTTGGGGTACTTTAGAAGTGTAAAATTTGTTATATCAAAATGCCACGAAAATGTATAAATTTAGTGAATAATATTTGGTACATATGTGGTGAAATAACATTTTTGTCACAGAAACGCAATCTAACGCCTCTTGTGAAGACTGCCTAGCAACATTATTTTGGTATGAAGGATAGGGAACCGGATGAGTCATGGGTTCCACATATATGTTGCTAACCTTGTTCAGGTTAACTACGAGAATGGTGAAAAATAAAAACATGCATGGCTTTTTGTTGTTCTATTTTTGGTGGGAGCCAACAAACATACAGGATTGCCTGCTATCTTTTGCTTGACTCCCACTATGAAGGCAGGATGTAAGGAAGAAAAGTAGGAACAGTTGAAGTACCATCTTATATTCGATTATTCCCACATTCATTTAGTGTAACAGTTCTACTAACCTCAGCATTGTTTGAGCTTGAAATAGAAATGAAGAAGTGTTGGAAGAAGAAGAACCCAAGAAGCTTCTCACATTCCATGACCCAGATTTTGAGGTAAAGGACTATATATTGCACCGACTGAGTCAAGCGGAATTGAGTGATCTCATTCACGACCATGACTTGTCAAAGGAGAAGGCAGGACTTCTAGGGTCAAGACTACAGCAGTGGAATCTTCTCCAACGTGATGTCAGGGTCTCACAGTATAGAGAACGTCATGGGATCTGTCAAAGGTATGAATTAATAAAATTTTAGTTTCAAATCCCAAAGATTTTTTTTGAGAATTTTTTTTTTATTTTAAGATTTTCATTTTTCTATTTCCACTTTTGACATATATATAATTCTATATTACTCTTTTATCAGTAAATACATAGTACTTGCACCATAATATTTACTTATTCATTAATATAGTAATTAAATGGTCCCTGCTTTGGCAAATGCATTTATTTGCTTTCACGAACAACTTTGGTTGCCTTATTTATTTATTTGTTCATCTTTTGCATTTTTATTGTTATTTTTACTTAAATTATCAAGGGTGTGTGGACGATTCTGGTACACATACAGATTTGGATATCATAGGATATCATGTGCATAAGATCTGGTAATCGGGGTGGCCACTCCAAGAGTCTTCTCCGTCTATCCATCTGTTAGGAAAGGTCTGGTCCAAGTTGTGACGCACGCAAGTTGCAAAATGTGCTGGAGCTCCATCCTGCTGAAAAAAAGAAGTTCTGTGGTCGACGTATGAGAAAATCCTCTAAGTAGTCAGGCAAGAAGGTCAGCAGAAATTCGAAATAGGTTTCACCGGTGACATTATCATTGAAGGTGTATGGGCCAAAGATTTCCTCCTCCCAGATTCCAGCCCACACCATGACCCTCGAATTGTGTTGATGGTGTCCCTCCTCAACCTAACGTGGATTGTTATCTGACCAATAGCGCATATTGTGCCGGTTCACCTGGCCATTCAAATAAAAAATGTCTTCATCACTGAAAAATATTGGCGAATCCATATATGCGCGAGTCCATTCACAAAATTCCATCCGCCTATTTGTGTTATCACCATGTTCAGCTTGAACATGATGTACTTTGTACGGATGAAATTTTTAAGTCATGAGAATACGATGACTAATGATTTGCTAATGTTTACTTCCTGGCTTACTCTTCTGACTGATTTTGCAAGACTTTTCACAACATTCCCCAAAAACTTGGTGAATGTTTCTTCATCAGTTGCACTCTTTGGTCGCCCACATCTCGGACGGTCTGTAACTGAGGCAGTTTCTTGGAATCGTTTGATTAAACTGCGGACAGTGGTATGGCTCAATGGTTATCTCTCAGGGTGGCTGTGGTTGACATTATCAGCTATTGAGCTCTGAGACCTTTTACCATGACACTGTAAATAACAAGATAAACTCTTTCTTCTGAGCTTAGTTTCTCAGCCATAATGCAATCTGAAAGCAGAAAATGAATTGCACCAATATATTTTTTCGAAACCTTTATAGTCCGCGACTACTAGGATACCCTCTCTCTTCTCTCTCTCTCTCTCTCTCTCTCTCTCTCTCTCTCTCTCTATAATATATATATATATATATATAATATTTATATTAATATATATATTATAATATATATAGTAATATTATATATATATATATTATATATATATGATATATATATGTTATATTATATTATATATATATATATATTATATATATGTAATATATATATTATATTTATATATATATATATATATATTCTAATATTATAGTAATATATACTATATATATATATACTATATATATATATTATATATATATATATATATATATATATGGCTGTTTGGTTTTATAAACTATTTGGTTTAAAACCACTAAAAATATTTATTTATTTGTTTTTTTATGGTTTTTGTTTTTTTCTTTGTTTTTATTTCTTGTTTTTCTAATAAAAGTAAAAAAAAATGTTTTAAACGAAAGCATATAGCTAATACATCTTAATTAAATATTAAGTTAAAAACAAGAAGAAAACATTAGTAACTGAACTTTAAAAAATTTGAAGCATCAAAATACTACAACAATAAGGAAAACCTAATAACTTTCAAATATTTTTTATTTTATTTTTTGAGCTACGATAACTGTTATTAAGATGTTAAAGTGAATAAACATATATAGAGATTATTTCCAAAGTTATATTTGAGAGGGAGATGAATTCTTCAAACAGTTTATCTTTACCAATCATTTAATTAAATTACAATTTATTCGCACACATTTATCATTTATATTTTTTTCATAATTTGAAATTGCGGATCTAAAAAGAATATTGTGTTAACAGTATGGAGGAAATATTTTTTCTCAAACACACACACACACACAACAAAACAACACAAACAACACACACACACCACAAACAGCACACACACACACAAACCTTCACACACACACACGCAATCTTCCACACAACTATATATATACTATATATATATATATATATAATTATATATATATATATATATATATATATTATATATATATATATATATATAATTTTTAATTCTATTTATTATTTATTATGCTTACACTCTTTCCAAGCTTTTGAGCGGGGTAGTGGGTACGTAAGCTACTCCACTACCACGCGCGCCTCTCGCTTCGCCCTCGACCCATCTCTCAGCCCTCTTATCCCTCGCCAAAACCATAAGCCCTGCTTACTCTCATCTCTCCTCCAGCATCTCTTATTCCATCCATCCACCTCTTCTTGGTCTCCCCTTCTTCTTTCCTATCTCCGCTCCCAAACTTCTAACCTCTCTGTTCGCTCCATTTCACCAGATGCACAATCATACATCTCAACTTCTCCGCTTTCTCCCCACCATTCTCAATAATTCTCCCTACACTGGTAGTTACTATCCTCTCACTGTCTACTAGACGGACCATGCTGACAAAACCGCTCTCAAGGAACCTCCTTCATCTCAAACTTGATCAACTTCTTCCTGGGACCATGGCATCAGCCCCCACGTTTCACAACACATAACACCCCTTGGTAACACAATTTTCTCAAACATACTTTATTTACTTTCTGTGATAATCCCCCCTTCTCCAGTACCTTCTTTCTAGACACTCAGCTCTATTCCTTCTCCTACTCTATTGTTTATTCTCTTCATCCCGATTCCCAGACGACCCGGTACCAAATCATCCTAAATATTCTAAAATCTTACTTTCTTCCAAGAACTACACCCCTCACTCGAATTAACCCATCCCCTCCTCTTTCCTCCTCATCAAACGACTAAACGACTTTACTCTTACAGAGGATTTTATTTTATGCCCTTTTGTCGCGCACATTCTTTCAGATCACTGCACAAATACCGGTCGAACCTTCCGGGTTCGTTCCCGTAGGGCAGTATGCCCGCAATATAACAATAGTATGTTCACTTCTCTATTCATTCCGATTTGTCAATTCACAACCCCTCCCTCACCTACCATTTCTGCAAAGCACCTCTCATAAACAACTTGAATAGCCACGGCGATTATCAACACCTTGCCTCAGTCTCTCACCACAACCATAACATCTCACTTCACCGTCCCCCTAACAACTCTCACACACATTCTAACTTTCTATAAAAATGATGCCCTGATACTTTACTATTTACCGCCCCACAATCCATTTTCCAGTTCAACCACTCGCACATCCACCCTTTCACTCTATCATAATGCTTTCTCCAAATCTAAAAACCCACCCATAACTTTCGTTTTTTCTCTCTATACTACTCACAAGCTCTTTATGTGTAAACACTTGGTACACAGCTCTTCCCTCCCTATCCTCCTTGTTCTTTCCCCATTTTTGCTCCGTTAACTTATCTCTAATAGTATTCACATCACTTTCCCTACCCACTTAAAAGACATATACATCTATAATTCCCATCCATCCTATCCCTTTCCCTTTATAAAGGGGAACCAAACAACCATCCTCCCAATCCTGTGGTCCCTCACCACTCCTCCAACATAAATTATATATACCTATACCGCCATCTTCACCCCTATACCCCCATTCTGTAACATTTCCATTCTCCCACCATCCAGACTGCGACTTCTTTTTTTTTCCTTTATTCAAAGGCCTAATATTTTCTCCATTTGTATTTCCATCTATTCTCATCCTGACATGTTCAATCCGATCATTTGCAAATTTCTCCTCGCACCCCGTCATTTA
This sequence comes from Trachelipus rathkii, assembly GCA_015478945.1. Lineage (NCBI taxonomy): Eukaryota > Metazoa > Arthropoda > Malacostraca > Isopoda > Trachelipodidae > Trachelipus > Trachelipus rathkii. Next base: position 38,010 of record JABUQX010044101.1, on the reverse strand, counting down.
ATAATCACTAAATAACTCCCCAATTCGTGGATTGCACTCTTCCTCACCCTATCTCTCTCATCACTCCATCTCCTCTTAATCTCTCCCCCAACCTCGCTTCATTCTTCCTTTTTTTTATTTATTCTTCAGAACATTTGCTACCGCATTCAAAATTTTCCGCACTTCTACACACTCTCTTTTGCTCTTCCTTCGCCTCTCCCCGCTCCTTGCTTGCCTCTAACCCTTCTATAATTTCTCAGTTTTCCTCTCTCTACTTTCCCAACCATGTCACATAAAGCCTCCTTTTTTGCCTTTTTCAACCACTCTTACTCTCACTACACCTCATCCCTTTGCTTCTGCTTCAACCGCCATTTTTACTGCACATACCTAGCCTCTCACATACTGCTCCTTAATATCAAATCACTCCCTCCACCTCCCAATTCCGTCCTATACGTCTCTCATATTCTCATAACTTGCTAAACTCCTCTTACACACTGTCTCTCCAATTTTTCACATTTTATCACTCATCTCCTCTTTTCTCGCTTTCTAATCCGTCATCTTCTCCACCACTTACCTGCAACGCACAAAATAGTGATCGATATCCCTCCTGCCTCTTACCAATACATTTACCTAGTAATCTGCTATATCCTTCCATTTACACCCATAATCCAGTACCGCCTCCCCCCCGTATCTCACTCTTCCACGGGTGTATACTTATGAATTTTCAACTTTTTTTGACCAAGTATTCGCACTAATCATTCTTCTTTACAAACAGCACATCTAAAGACTTTTCATTAACATTCTCTCCCTCCCTCCAAATGGTACTATTATTCTTCCCACCCTCCTCCCTTCCACTCCTGCATTTAAATCTCTATAGCCAAATTTTATCTTTTACCCCCGAAACTTTCCCAACACTCTTTCAGCTCATTCCAAAATCTTTCTCCTCTCCTCCTCCCTCGCTCAATTCACTAGGTGCATATGCGCAATATAAAACCTACATTACCCCCGAATTTTCACTTTTTACCCACTTATCCTAAGCTTCACTGCTAACATGCAACTTACCTTTAGTCCATAGCCTATTTCCTACATAATTTCCACCCTGTCCTCCCCCTACTTAAATATGGAATGGTCTCGTCGTTCACAACTGTATATACGCTTGTATTTCCAAAATCATCTTCCCTCTTCCTTCAGCTTAGTTTCAGTTAACCCTAACACATCCATTATTTTTTTTCAAAATTAACGAACATACTTCTTCCTCTTTCATCTTCGTTTACCCCTCTCACGTTCATACATCACCTTATTATGTTTAATTTATTTTTTCCTTCTTCTATATTATTTTCACCAGGCTGCACGTTTTGTGGGACTCCCCACTAGGCAACTTCGCAACACTAAGCACTACCTGGCTCCAAATAACCGACAATAATAACAATAACAATAAAAGGTTTAAAATGATGATATCACCTATAAAAATATAAAAAGGTTTAACTTTTACCTCTATCATTCATTATTATTCCCACAAATATATAATAAATATATTTTTTTTTTTTTTTTTTTTTTCAATAATAACAATAATAATAGAAGAATAAAAATGACAATATAAAAATAAAATAAAGGTTAAAACTATTTGCTACAGTAATGTTTAAGAGACCCTTTCTGTAAATAATAATAATAATAATAAATAGATAACAACATAAACAACAACAATACTAAAATAAATATAATTAATAATAATAATTAATAATAATAAAAATAATAATAATAATAATATAATAGTAGTAAAAAAAAAAATAATAATAATAATAATAATAATAATAATAATACATAATAATACTCTATAATAATAATAATAATAATAATATACATAATATATATAATAATAATAATAATAATATATAATAATAATAATAATAATACTAATAAAAATAACAATTAATACAATAATTAATATAATAATAATAATAATATAATAATAATAATAATAATAATATAATATAATAATAATAATAATCAATATATATAATAATAGATAATAATAATAATAATAATAATATATAATAATAATAACAATATAATATAATAATAATAATAATAATAATAATATAAGTAATGATAATACTAATAATAATAAAATAATATAATAATAATAATAATAATACATAATATAATAATAATAATAATATAAATAATCAAATTATTATATATCTCGTTTTTCAAAACATCGACATTTGACGATCAGTAGAAAGTTTAAGTTTTTCACTTCAATTTTTAAATATCAATAACTTAGTTTTCATTTATAAATTTTACCATCGGAATACCAGATCTTAGTAAAGTTCAGATATTATTCCTATTCTAATTCTATTCACGTTAGATTTAATTGTGTCATGTGCTAGATATCGCTCTTTTAATATATATATATATATATATATATTATATATATATATTATATATATATATAATATATATATATATATATATATATATATATATATATATATATATATATATATATATCCTCAATGTGCAAAACCCAAGGTCTATACCAATTTTCCACGGAGCTTTGGAAAAATTGGAAACAGAGACAAATTAAAGCCTGACATGCTCCTATGAGCGTCTATTGAAATTGTGCAAATCAAAGAAAGTTAGAAAAATAGGTAAAGGAAGTTTGTTCCAGACTTTGCCGATGGAGTACATGTAAGATTGAGCATAGCAGTTAAATCTGGGTGAGAGTGTTGGAAAGATGAAGGATGAGGCTGATTGAAATATGTTTCAAAAGGTCTCGGCAATTTTGGAAGTACAAGACTGGTAAGAAGAGCGATGAAAATTGTGATAACAATAAAATAAGGAGAGTGATGTAACAGTTCTGTAGCTAGAATGATAGGAGAGAATTAGTGAAAGCAAGAGATTTAACAAGTCGACAAGCCTTTGACTACACTTTATTAAGGAAATCACTATTTGTGGAACCATCCCAGGTGTTTGATTTATACTCCATACAAGAGTGGACAACACCCCTATATAGAGTGAGCAGCTGGAGTTGTGAGAAGAAGTTCCCAAGGCACCTCAGAACACCAAACGTCCTAGAAACTAAATAATATAATCCTTCTAAGAAATATCACGAGAAAAGAAAATATCAAGAATATTATGAACAGAAGAAGATTAGAGTTATATTTTCAAAGAACATATTTTATTTGTGTGGAATAGAAGAAAAAAATGAGTTATTGAGACATTGAAAACAACCATGTTTTCTTTAACCCAACTATAGAACTATTGCTTCAAGGCTACCCTGATGATGAGTGTAATTTTCGGCATAAGAGTGGATAGGATACACAGTAACAAATAGATCATTGGTGCAAAACAGAAAAAGAGTTGGGGATAAAGCAGAATTTTCAGAAACATCACTATTGATAGATGTAAATGATAAAATGGTGACTATCCACAACAAAAGCCATAGAACGACTAAAAAGGAATTTCAGAGAAGGTCATAAAGAGAAGAATAAATAGCGAAAGAGGAAAGTTTAGAAATTAAAGCTAGACTTTATGGAAAGCCTTCGCTTCGATATGTCAATCGTCACAGCAAAAAATTAACCGAAATGGGAAAGAACAGAGAATCAAGAGTCAGAGGGAAAGGAAAGAAGATCACAAATCTAACGCAACTTACAAAAGACGTACTGGCAATCAGAGGTAATATTTGAATATTTAATGGGTTTCTAAATCTGATTGTTAAGAATAGATTCGAAAACTTTTAAAAGAATAGGGGTTAAAGCGATAGAACGGTATATGTATTGTTGACTGGGGGTCGCCGTTCTTCAGCACATGCTGGATGAATACACGCTTACAGAAGATGGAAATATTGAGGTCAAATAGGTAGTGAGGAAATAGATTATCAGAGCAGAGTGCAAGCCCAAAAACGCAAATTTTGAGAACCAATGGAAGGATTCCTTCAGCATTTTAGGCCTTCTTATTGTTAAGCTCAGAGAGTGCAGAAATAAAATTTTAATGTGTTGGAGGGAGTTGTAGAAGAGGAATAGCTATGGAATCGTGTAGATTAGAATGGAATTAGAGGGAAAAGTTTGAGCAGACAATTCATCTTTAGCAGAATTTAAGACAGTAGTAATACGGCAGAGAAAAATGAAGAGGAAGATCGGAAGATGAAAAGTTAGAGTTAACATTTTAAAATTGCAAAATATCAGAAAAACTGTGAGGTAGAGGAATCAAAAAAACTGTTAGGTAGATGAAAAAGAAAAACTTTTTTCATTTTCTACTAACAAAAGTTTTTTTAGGATCTCGAAGAGTTGAATTTTTGTCATTCTGAGATGAAGTGCACAAAAATACAAAAGGACTAATTGCAAAGGGAGAGATAATGAAAAGAATACCTATATATATATATATATATATATATATATATATATATATATATATATATATATATATATATATATATATATATATATATATATATATAACTGCTATAATATCTTATAATATATATATATATATATATATATATATATATATTTATATATATATATATATATATAACCAATAACTTATATATATATATATATATATATATATATATATCTTTCTTTCCTACTATATATATATATGTATAACCAACAATATATATATATATATACATATATCTATATATATATGTATATGTATATGTAAATAACAATAACTTAATATAATATATATATATATATATATATATATATATATATATCAAAATATAACTATCATAATATATATACGTATAATATATATATATGTATGCTCCAATAACCAATAACGTAATATACATGTATGTAATAATAACATATATATGCATATATATGAAATATAATACACCATATGTATATATATATATCTTCTTTCTTTCTTTATCATTCGTAACCTTATATATATTTATATATAATAATAATATATATATGATATATATATATATATATATATATATATATATATATATATATATATATATATATATATATATATATATATATATATATTTTATATATATATATATATATATATATATATATATATATATATATATATATATAATATATATATATGTATATACAAAATACATGGGAGGAATACAAAAGAGTGAGAAATGAAGTTAAAATGAAAGTGAAAGCTGCAAAGAGAAGGGCAGACGAACGGTGGAGTGGAAAGATTGTTGCTAACTATCAGGAGAAGAGTAAACTATTTTGGAAGGAGATTAACAAGATTCGGAATAAGAGAGAAGGCGTCATAATTGGAGTAAAGGCTTTGGATGGGAATGTAGTTCAGGATGATAGAGAGGTGGAGGAGAGATGGAGAGAACATTTTAAGGAATTACTAAATGCTGGAAGAGTAGATGAGGAGGAAGAAAGAAGACAAATTAGACTAAGACAAAATATCACGGTGGAAGAGTTTAGAAATGTAAATGTAGGGCATATTACAAAGGATGAAATAGTGAATGCTTTGAAAAAGTCAAAAGGAGGAAAATCTTCTGGGTTAGATGCTATACAAGTAGAAATGTTGAAAAAGGGAGGTAACATTGTTGTGGAGTGGCTGATGAGATTATTCAATGTTTGCTGGGAACGGTGCGAGGTACCACAAGATTGGCAAGATTCCTGTCTTGTACCAATTTATAAGGGTAAAGGGGACAAAAAGGAGTGTTCTAATTATAGAGGAATAAGTTTATTGAGTGTTGTAGGTAAAATATATGGACGAATTTTAATAGAAAAAGTTAAAAGTATTGCAGATAAACAGATTGGAGAGGAACAATGTGGTTTTAGGGATGGTCGAGGATGTGTGGATCAGGTATTTACCTTGAAAATGCTGGCAGAGAAATTCTCAGAAAAGAAGAAAGACGTTTTTGCATGCTTTCTTGATTTGGAAAAGGCATATGATAGAGTGCAAAGAGGGACGTTGTGGAGAACATTAGAAAGTTATGAAATAAATGGTTTGCTATTAAAGGCGATTAAAGCATTTTACATGAACAGTAAAGGATGCATTAAGATTAACAGGAAGGAAGGGGAGTGGTTTAAAGTAGTAGGAGTGGGTCTGAGACAAGGTTGTGTTATGTCTCCATGATTGTTTAATATCTTTATAGATTGTGTAGTCAAAGATATCGGTAGATTTTGAAAAGGAGCTGATTTGAAACTGAATGAGGGTAATTGGGAGATAAGCGTCTTACTTTTTGCTGACGATTCTGTGTTGATTGCCGATACAAAAGAAAAACTGCGTGATTTGGTGCTTGAGTTTGAACGAGTGTGCCAAGGAAAAGGATTAAAAATTAATCCAGCTAAAAGTAAAGTGATGAAAATTAGTGCAAAACCCAAAGGAGACGATTCTCAATCTGGGTTGGATATCATAAAGGTGAATGGGGAAAGCCTAGCAGAGACTACAGTTTTTAGATACTTAGGAATGGATATTGGGGCTTTCGGAGGCATGAAAGAAGAGATTGACCATAGGGTTGCTGAGGGTGAAAAAGTATTAAGTAGCCTTAGAGAATTATGGAAAAAGGGAAATTTAACAAGGAAGGTAAAAATAAAATTGTTTGAGTGTATATTTGTTCCAACAGTTCTGTATGGATGTGAGACGTGGGCATTAAACTCTAAAATAAAATAATAAAAAGAATTGAGGTTTTAGAAATGAAAGGTTTACGAGATATTTGTGTAATAAAGAATATATAGAATTAGAAATGTAAGGATAAGGGATATGTGCCGATAGGAGAAATGTCTGATGGAAAGAGCAAATCAAAGGGTACTAAGATGGTATGGTCACGTGCTTAGAATGAATGATAATAATAGATTGACTAAGAAGGTTTTTAGGTCCGAAGTGGTAGGCAATAGGAGAAGGGGCAAACCCAAATGGAGGTGGGTTGATGGAGTAAAGGAGCTATTAATAGCAAAGGGGATTAGTATGGATGAAGGAAATAGATTAACGCGTGATAGGATCACTTGGAGAAGAATAGTTCATGGAAAGTTCCGTCAAGGGTTGCAATTAATTGAACAACCTGGAACATAGCAAATAAGTGAACAGCATTCCCGATCTGTAACTGACACCACCCTCAGTTATGTGAGAGGATGTTAGTAATATATATATATATATATATATATATATATATATATATATATATATATATATATATATATATATATATATATATATATATATATATATATATATATATCTTCTATAATAAACACACGCAAATACATATCTATAATATATCTTCATATATATATATATATATATATAATAACTATATACCAATATATATATATATATATATATAAATATAATATATATATATTTTATAACCAACAACTATATATATATATATATATATATACATACATATATATATATATATTTATATATATATATATATATATATATATATATATATATATATATATATATATATATATATATATATATATATATATATATATTTTTACAGTTGTCTCCACCACTCACGGGCAGAGCCATATTCAAGGAGGGGGTGTTGCACGCCTCAGAAGTCAACAACTAAAGTAAATTACGCAGATGAGCACAGACGCAGGCTTTGAAGTGGAGGAGATTAAATTCAGCAGGAAACACAGAAGATGGAAGAGAATTCCACAGAACAGATGTGGCAGGAAGAAGAAAGCACCGCAGCAAGCTAGCCTGGAGTTACCAACATCAACACAAAACTCAATTGCAGACACAGCACCCCTAGTGCTACGAGGGCGACGTAAAGGTGGAGGTATGCGAGTGATAAGCTCCTTCGAGCACCTACCACTGCGGTACCTATTGAAAAGAGATAAAGCATCAACATCACGCAGCAGATAGGGTCAAGTGGTGGAAGGAGTACAAAAACAACTTAAGCCTTTTGGCCTTTGACTTGACCCTATCCAAAAGCTCCAGAGCCCCCGCAGATATGAGAGCAGTACTCCATACAAGGGCGGAAGGGCGCAGTATAGCTTAACAACTGAGAAGAGGAAAAAAGTCTCGCAGTCTAACCAGAACTCCTAGTTTCTTTGAGGCCGCCCTAGCAACCGTTGTGATGTAAGGTTTCCAAGACATTTTTTTGTTTAAGTTAAGGCAAAGGATGTTTATATTGTCAACAGGAGAGACGAGAGAACCGTCGAAAGAGATAGGAAAGTTAGGTGTCTTAGAGAGGGAGATTTGTAGAAGTTGGGTTTTTAAAGAATTGAATTTCACAAGGTTGAGACGACCCCACCCGGAAATTCTATCCAGATCAGCGAGAATAATCGGAAAGATTAAGACGAGGCAATTCTAAGAAGTAAAAGAAGGGAGCAAAAGTAGAAATGAGTTGAAAGAATGAGGGTCGAGTCATCGGCATATGAGTGAATAGAGTTAGATGTGCACGTGAGAAGATCATTAATGAAAAGTAGAAACAAAGTAAGAGATAAGACAGAACCCTGAGGAACACAACTATTGACAGAAAAGGAAGAAGAAGAAGTTGCCCTATCAACAACAGCTGATATTGAGCGATTTGAAAGAAAACTAGACATAAGTAAGCAAAGAGAAGGAGGAGACCCAAAGGAGGTGAGCTTGGAGAGCAGTGACGCGTGCCATACCCAGTGAAATGCTTTGGATATGTCAAGCGCCACCACGCAAGTCTCCCCGTAGTTCCTAAGGGCGGAAAACCATAAATCCGTAAGATAGGAAAGTATATCGCCAGTAGACCTCGAGCGCCGAAAGCCGTAATGGCGATCGGAAAGAAGTGAATGAGATTCCAGATGATCTAAGAAATGAGAGTTGAGAAGAGTTTCAAAGATCTTAGATAGAATACAAGTAAGAGCTATAGGGCGATAGTTAGAAGGATCAGAGCGGCTTCCTTTTTTCGGAATAGGTTGGACATGTGCGTGCTTCCAACACTGAGGGAAAGTGTTAGTATTGAGACATAGAGAATATAGTTGAACGAGGGGTAGGTATAGCACGGAAGCACTCCCTCAAAACTCTAATGTAATCACAGGCAAAGGCATAGGACACCTGAGAGGAGAAGGAGGGGATGAGGAATGCTAGAATCGTCCAGGGTTGAGTTAGAGGAAAATAGGAGGCCGAAGAGATTGGCCTTTTCAGTTGGAGAATTAGCAACAGAACCATCAGATCGAATAAGTGGAGGAAAGACAGATTTACAGAAGTTGTTAGAGATGTTTGTGGCAAGAGGCCAGAAAGATTTGTCAGTAAGAAAACCAAGGAGGTTAGCGCACTTTCATTTGATGAAAGCCCGCTTTACTCGTCGAAGAGTATCCTTGCAACGATTTCTAGCTGAATGAAAATTAACGAGAGTGATAGGAGAACGAGAATTTTTCCTCTCCCGATACGCATTGTCTCTAGCCTGAATGGCCAGAGAACAAGCACGATCGAACCATGGATTATGAGGAGAGAAAGATTTAGTCGAGAAGGAATGAACCTGCTCATCCCATCAACGATTACAGCTCCAACCTTATCGGCAAGTCGAAGCGTCACCAGAGACAAAGCAGTCATTCCAATTATAGTTAGCGTAGAAGCAACGCAAGGCCCCCCAATCGGCCCGATCAAAGTGCCAGAAAAAACGCGTAGGGCAGAAGGGAGCTGTTGAAGAGAAAGTATTAAAATTAAGAGATATAAGGTTGTGGTCAGATTTGCCAATAGGAGCGAAGGTGGTGTATTTATAGAGAGAAGGACTAGTACATATATATATACTGTATATATATATATATATATATATATATATATATATATATATATATTATAAATATATATATATATATATATATATATATATATATATATATATATATATATATATATAGATAACTGCTATAAATATCTATAATAACCTTACTATATATATATATATATATATATATATATGTATATATATATATATAATATATATATATATATATATATATATATATATATATATATATAATATATATATATATATATATATATATATATATATTTTACTTTATATATATATATACCACTTATATATATATATGCTATATACTGCTGCTATATATATATATATATATATATATATATATATTAAAATATTTTTTAAAACCACTTTAAAATAAATAAAGGAAAATCTTAAGAAAAATAACTAAACGAGATAAAGTTTACGTTTCGAGACTTATATCCTTGGTCTCCTCATCAGAACTAAAAAATTTTTACAAATTGTTTTAAAATTTTGGACCTTAAGTAATACATGGTGCTCAAAATAATTTAGTATTGGAAAGGTTGGTAATAATTTTTATATCAAAATTAAAATTAAAAATTCGATTTGCTATAAAAAGAACTTACTTTTTTATTTTTTTGTGCTTCAAATTTTATTTAATTTTTTAGTTTATTTCAACGTAAATATTTATAATTTGTGTATATATATATATTTATATATATATATATATATATATATATATATATATATATATATATATATATATATATATATATGCCTGCTTGTATGCGTGCTTGCCATTTAGACTGCAGAGAGATATATATATATATATATATTTATATATTTGTATATATATATATATATAGATGGTCAGATTTTTTTATGCTCACAGTATGTAGCTAGAGAACGGCAGGTCCTACACTAAAAACAAATTATATATTTGGAATCAGCCGAAAATTCTAAGGATGGGATTTAACTTTTTTTTTTTTTTTTTTTTTTTTGCTAAAGGAATACCCTAGGGTAAACGGCAAATATGGCAGGAGTCAGGGTCTCACTCCGGCCTCCCGGTGGATGACAGGGGACTAATCCCCCTCAGAGATGGTCTCCGAACCCCCGCTCTCTGAGGGTGTCGCAGGGTTCTCCGACCATCCCCCCTCCCGGGTGTGAGCATCCCCCCTCACAATACCGTCAGCTCAGAGTCCCCTAAATTTGGTGAAATAATTTTTGTTTTTTTTTTGGGAAAATTTTAGGAATTTTTTAGGGGGCTCGAGACTTTGAAGGAACAGCGAAATAGTCAGGCCCTGCAGCCTGGAACAAGGGCCGAAGGCAGAAGGGTTGTCCCAAATCGTCGGAGGGCTTAGGCTCCTACCCACTAGGTGCCTTCACTTTGGTAAAAAAAAGTTTACTTCAAAAATTAAATCCCCATCCTTAGAATTTTCGTGATTCCAAATATATAATTTGTTTTACTGTAGGACCTGCCGTTCTCTAGCTACATACTGTGAGCATTAAAAAAATCTGACCATCTATATATATATATATATATATATATATATATATATATATATATATATATATATATATATATATATATATATATATATATATATATATATATATATATATATATATATATATAATTTATAAATTTATATAAATATATAACCTGCTCGCATAACGCGCGCCCTGCCCTTTTATATATATATATATTTAACAAAATCTAAAAAGAATTGTTTTTTTTTGGTTTTTGTGCTCCACCATAGGCTTTTGAAAATGAGAAAGCTTAAGCAATATTAGAGACGTCATGATAATAATAAATCGTCAAAAAATTGGAAAATTATTTTTAATGTGTCATAAATACAATAAAATAAAAACCTTTTAAAAAAAAAAAATAAAATAAAAAATACATCTATTTCCTTTATTTTAGAGCTTCACCAATCTATATATTTATTTATTTATAATTTTTAATTTTTCTTTACCTAAAATAAAAAATTATTACCAACCTTTCCAATACTAAATTATTTTGAGGACCATGTATTACTTAAGGTCCACACAAAATATAAAAAAATATTGAAATACAAAATAAAAAATATAAATATAAATTCAAGCAAAAAGACAGTGGCGTCACATTCTTAATCCTTTTTTATCAAGTATCCAAAAATATTAATTATTTCAAAAGTAAGTCCTTAATATGATCTGATATAAATCTTTTTGTGATTGGATCTAAATTGAAAAATCCTTCTGAAATGTTAAAATTACTTTTTGTAGAAATGAAAAAGGACTCAATCAATTGATTTAAATTTTTATCTTTGGAACGAAACAAAAATTCTGCACCATTCCAATTAATAACATGTTCTTCTTGTGATAAATGTCTAAAGACAGCACTACTTTCATTGCCTCTCCTGACTTCACCCATATGTTGGTCAATTCTCGTTTTTAAGGTCTTTAAAGTATCTCCAAAATTTGATTGTATTTTTATATTTTTATATTTTGTTGTTTGAATTTTGTCAAAAATATTTTAGTTCTGATGAGGGGACCAAGGATATAAGTCCCGAAACGTAAACTTTATCTCGTTTAGTTATTTTTCTTAAGATTTTCCTTTATTTATTTTAAAGTGGTTTTAAAAAATATTTTAATATTTACAGAGCTTGAGTGCTGAATTAGAGCTCTTTAACTGAAATTCTAAATATATATATATATATATATATATATATATATATATATATATATATATATATATATATATATATATATATATATATATATATATATATACTATAAACATATATACACTCATATATATATATATATATGGTGCATGGCATATGTAACTCTTATTTATCAACTAGGTTAAATGTATTTATGTATATGGATTGCTAATGTGTATATATATGCTTATAATATATGTATATATATAATAACATCTTTCTTTAATAATATATTAAAAATAATTTCATTGTAATGTTCAAATATAATATATGTATATATATATAACATATAATATATATATATATATATATCAATAATACAGCCAATAACAATAACAACCAGCCTTGTATATGAATATAACAATACTAACATTTTTTTACATATATCAATATATACATATCTTATATATATATAACATGTATATATATATAATAGATATATATAACTAACTAATTTATATATATGTAATGCAAGAACCGTAAATCATTTTAGTTATGAATTTGATATAATATTTTCACTTAGTGTGTGTGTGTGTGTGTGTGTGTGTGTGTGTGTTATTATTATTATTATTATTATTATTATTATTATTATTATTATTATTATTATTATTATTATTATTATTATTATTATTATTATTATTATTATTATT
>JABUQX010044101.1:7500-17500 GCA_015478945.1 Trachelipus rathkii | reverse complement strand
GCGCCTCCTCTCTCTCGGAGGTGTCCACGGTCCTCCCCGGATTGCCATTCGACAAGGGCCGCACTCCCATCAACTGAGTGTACTATCTTGCCTCTACGACGCCGGTCTTTCGATCTGTTGGCAAGAGTGCTGGCACGTAGCTGATCGGGCGGGGAAGGAAAACTTCAGAAACAAAAAAGCCGAAACACTTGAGTGCAGTGGTCTTCCCTCCCACAGACGAAAAGCCGGCTATAATGAGGTTTTTCTTTGCACGCGTCCGTTTGGCCACCACTAATTATTCACCTCACCAGTCACTATATGATTGCACGGGACCACTCCTTCCCATTGCAAAATTTTTGCCGTCGCCACACCCCGCAATCTGTTCATCATATCTTCATTGATTGTTTCCATCCTGGAACCTATTCGCTGTCGTTATTTCTCCTACTTTACGGTCCATAACACTTTCTAAAAGGTTATCCCATATTTTATCTGAATCTTCCCACTTTAGCAGTAACACTTATTTTCCTGTATGCTTCACAGAAGTTGATGATTCGTTATAACATTTGATTTTGTTTTGTAATATTAGGACTATTTATTAATAATGCAAGCGATAAAGTTTCTATTTAGTTTTTATTTATTTTGACCTGACAGAATATTCATTCACAATTCCAAGTCTTTACTTTGACATCTGGAAAACAGTATATTAGTGGACAGGGGCCCTTCCCATGGGCGCTGACTTTTCAGCCCAGTGTGCCGCTTCATTGTGAGCGTGGTGAGGTCCTGCGAACACTGACTCAAAAAAAAAAAAAAAAAAAAAAAAAAACATATATATTACATATGTATATATATATATATATAATATATATAATATATATATATATATATATATTATATTATATATATATATATACTATATATATATATATCATATATATATATATATATATTGAAAATACTTGAATCCCCTCTGAGCAACACAAAAATTTTTTAAAAAATATATATAGTATATATATATATATATATAATATATACCTATATACTATATATATACTATATATATATATAATATATATACATATGTTATATATACTATCAATATAGTATATATATATCAATACACATGGAAAAACCAGACCCAACTTTTCACTTCTAATAATTAAGACCATTTCTAAGAAACTAGTTACTAGGAAGACTGCCAGGGAAATGAGATCTTCTTTCAGAAACAAGAAGATATATATTACCTGGAATGCGCCGACTAGAAATTTTAATGCGAAGATCACGCAGGGAGGACAGGTCTTGGTTCCTGGGATAATCAAGAAAGGGTTTCGCAGGAAGTTAAGTGGGGATGAGATTAACAAAGTCGCGTACCGATCATACCGAAGTGGCAGACCAAATTCCGCTAAGCTCAGCATCTGATCTGAAGCTGAAGTTTGTATGTTACATGTTGCTAAACAAGAGTAAGACATAAGCTAGTCTTCTATAACTCCCCCTCTTAAGTATGGAAATATAGTGTTATTAAACAAATGAAAGCTGAATATCTCAGAGAGCAACTTTCAAAGTTTTAAAACATGTGAAGTTCCTAAAGTTAAGGTATTAAAATTTTAATCGAAACCAAATGATTTCAAGCTCAATAAGAGAATGAAGGATTCAAAAGTTGTAAAATTAAATAAGAACAAAGTAAACTTTCTAAGTTGGATACGATCAAATCAAAATAAGGATGTGATTCTGATGTGGAATTCCAAAGTTAAAAAAGTGAATTAATTTATTCAAAATAAACAAGAATGTTATTCATGTCTGGAAGTTGAGAAAACTGGAGATAAGAATTCAAATTTCAGATCAAGATATTCAAGTTATAAAAGTTAAAAAAAAAGCAAACATGAAAAACGATGATATAAATTCAGATTTTTATCAACGAAGTTGAAAAAAAGAGTGAATTAATAACAGATTTCTAGTTGTTTTAGAAGTATGAAAAAGAATTATTTAAAGTAGTTTAGACCAAATAAAACAACTTTTCGATGGAAGTATCAATCCGAGAAATAAAACATTTCCAAAAAAAAGAAAAAAAAAAAAAGAAAAACAGTTTTGACAAAAATTTTGCTGTACCTCCCTCCCACGATGAAAACAACGGAGGAAGATGTCAAGTGATCGACCTGAAACACGAAGGAAAAATATATACATGAAACGTATCAGCGCAATGGAGCAGCCAAAAAACAAAGGTAGTTGTTGAAAAATGGCAAAAAAAAAAAAAAAAATAAATATAATTAAATAAAATAAGTAAATAAATAAATAATAAAAAAGATAATGAAGATAGATAAAAAGCAATGAACCTTTGACAAGATATATATATATAGTAACTGATATTATTATATTTTAGTATATATATATTTATAGTATTATATTATATATAATATATATATATAATATATATATAATATTATAATATTAATTATATATAATATATATTATAGTCTTCAATTTTTTATGTGTTTTATTTATTTTTTTATTTTTTTTATTATGGCAATTTATTAGAATATAAATATATATAATTATTATATATAAAATATTATAATATAATATATATATAAATATATATATATGATATTAATATATAATTTATTATAATATTATATATATATTTATATATATATATTATATATACATATATATATATATATATTATATATATATATATAATATATATAATATATATCATAGTATATCGATTACAATAATGAGCCACTACCTATATATATATAATATATTATATATATATAATATATATACAACCTAAATAATAATTCTCGAGGTGACTCCATCTCGATATATGATATATATTACAATTTATATATAATATATAATATATATGATTATATAATATATTATTATACTATATAGTATACTATATATAGTTATATATATATATTGATATATATTTATTTATATAGATATATATTTATATATGAGTATATATTATATATATTTATATATATATATATATAGTATATATATTATAATATAAATATATAAATCATAAATATATTATATATATATATATATATATATATATATAAAATTATATTATATATATATAATATATATAATATTTATATTATATATATATAATATAATACTATATAAGTATATATATATAGTACTTATATTAATATATTAACTTTGTGAAAAATGGAATAACAATATTAAGCAATTGAATTATTTATGGAACAAAATATTATTAAAATTAATGTAAAATAGATAATAATTATAATAATAGACAATAATAATAATAATAATAATAATAGATCAATAATAATAACGTAGATAATATAATAAATAATAATAATAATTAATAATAATAATTAATAGATAAATAATATAATAATAATCATAAAATACATATAAAATAATAAGTAATAATCGAATAATATATATATAATAATATAATATAATAAATTTAGTAATAATAATGACAAAATATAATAATAATAATAATAACTTAATAATAATAATAATTATAAATAGATAATAATAATAAAATAATAAGTATATAATAATATATAAATAATTATGAATAATAATATAATTCAATAATAATTAACAATAATAATACATACATTCAATAATATATAATAATAATTACACTAATTATACATGAAATAATCAAATAAACATTACATCGAAATATGAATGTACAACCACACAAGAAAAAACTGGTACAAATTTACTCAAATTCTGAACAGCGTTTACAAGAGTTCTCAGTTGTAGCCGAAGATGATAGATTGAGTACATTCGGTTCAGCAGACAACTTTACAACTTGTCAAACTCGAGAAGTATGAGAATGCCTTTCCCATCTACGTATATATTATATATATAGCTATATATTTATAATATTATATATACTTATACTAGGAGATCTCAGCTCGTCATTCTACTATTTTCTTCCCGGCCTCGTTTTTCTACTCTATATATAATGCTATATATACATATATAATTGATAACCCCTCGCTCATATATATCTATAACATACTAGACTATATATGATATAAACTTACTTAGACATTATACGAAATACAATAAGCTAGTTAGAGGCGCTATCTACTTATAGCAGACCGGTATATATACGTTACATAACAACATATCATATTCTAACATAAACAAATTTCTATTAACACCGAGCTATATATGCATTATATATATAAATCATTTTTTCATATCAAAAAATTCCATAATTCAATCACTTCATTGGCCTATCATGAGATATTACTTTCCAAATTAATTTTAGTTGATTCCTGGTATATTATTCTCTTAATCAAACCATTGATCGTAAATTGCTACTATGATAATTTTTAAGATAAAATTTTAATCTTTAACGAAAAAAAAACTTGAAATTTATATAATTTTACAATTCTGAAATTTCGAAGCCAACTCATACCTTCCTTTTATTCGGCGTGGAGGAGTCATGTGCTCATACAGTCCAGGCCTCCGAATTAGTTTTAATGCTCACTCAAAGTACTTCAGAATATTACACCACCTCCTCTATTCCATTAGTTTAACGCCCTAAAATTCGCTACATATATACTAACATATAATGCTTACAAGCTAAATGCTATGAATTGTTTTGGTCCCACCTAGATTTGCTGTTGCAAATAGTCACCTTCATATGGTGATTTGTTGTTGGCATAAATATTGTTTAATAATTTTTCAATTAATCTTTTATAATTATGAGAAAAATCTATAAGTTAAAATTTCTATACTAATCTTAGTCAATATTATATTTTCTAAACTTCGCTTTACATTAATATTTTTTATATTATTCTGTGAGTTAAACTAATCATTAACTCGTCCTATTGTTTACGTGCGCAACTCGATGTGTAACCAAAAGCGTTCTCTCTACTACTATATCACAGTATA
Organism: Trachelipus rathkii; assembly: GCA_015478945.1. Lineage (NCBI taxonomy): Eukaryota > Metazoa > Arthropoda > Malacostraca > Isopoda > Trachelipodidae > Trachelipus > Trachelipus rathkii. The sequence goes on along the minus strand of JABUQX010044101.1, from coordinate 12,613 downwards.
CTATCACCTATTAGTTATACCTAAGTATTAATCACTCTATAGTATTAGTATAATAATATATATTATATATATATAATAGATTACTTCGATAACTTTATATATACTCACTATATCATATATTATAATATTATAGAATTAATATGATTACAATTATAATATATATTAATAGTATATTCTTTACGTTTCTGTAAGGAAGATAAACATATAAAGTAACAGTTTAAGGGTCCTCAAAACCGGGTCAAAATTGAGCAACCAAAACTATTCATTCATAGAGTAATTTGTTATTTCTATTCAGATGAGAGATTAAACTACTCAGCTATGGAAAAAGCTATTACTCAGTTGAGAAACTTACTGTTTTCTTCTTTGTTGACATCCTTAAAAAACTTGTTCATTTTTCGACGGATTTGCCGTGCTCCAATTTTGACATCTTGTGTTTAGGACCCTAAATTGTTATCTGAGCTCAGTTTTCTTTGTGGTGTGAAAAAACGAAGATATTATCTCGGGCTTATTCACTTTCATGCCTCTGCGACTCTCACAAGTCAACCATCACGTACAGATGAGTTTTAGAAACTGCCTATAAAATTAGCTCGGGCCTTCACAGAAAGTATCTTATATGATTTGCCCATCCTCAAAAGTCCCACCAATAAAAGGTATATATTCATATAAAAAAAGTCCTAAATATTATTATATTTTATTTTAGTATTTATTTTATTATTATATATCTTATATAATTATATTTATTTCTATATTATATATATATATATATATATATAATTTATTATTATGTTTTATATTTATATAAATATTAATTATTGAATAATATATATAATAATATATATTAATTTTTTTATATTAGTATATTATAATTTATATATATTAAAAAAAAAATACTATTAAATACTATTATGTCTAAATTTATATAATAAATTATATATATAATTATTATATATATAACTATATATGAGTAATTATATACTTATACATAAAATATATTATTATATATTATATAAGTGAAACGATTTGTCTTGGTCCACCCCCTCGTACATATAAACCAAAATGCTCGATTTGCCGCTGATATAGTATATTACTACTATATTTATATTATATATATTATTATATATTATATATTGTAAGTTATATTTCTAATAATTACTAGTAATAATATTATTTTATTTTTTTATTTTTATTTTATTCTGTATTTTATTTTTTTATTTTATTTATTTTAGTATTTATTATTAATTATTTATTTATTTATATTATTATTTTATTTTTTTTTTTTTTTTATATTTTTTATTTTTTTATTTTATTTTTATTTATTTTTTATATTTTTTTTATTTTATTTTTTTTTTTTTTTTTATTGTTTCATTTGTTTCAATGTAATTATTCCTCACTATAGGTTAATAAAATAATATTTATATATATTAAATTAATATATTTATATAATTACCTGCTAAATTTTCTGTGTTAAATTGTGCTTTGCTTAATCCAATGGAGTTTTATCATATTTATTTATTTTAAATGGTCTGTGGTAACAATAACATGATTTCATTTATTTTATTATGTGTTTTCAACATGATTAGAATGTATAATAATTGTTTTGAGGTATGCTGGAAGTGTACCATGTAAGTCTACCTGAGATTGATGACGTAAGTGTTGTATTACAATTTGTATTTTCATGCATTTTCTGGCTTACAGTTTTAAAGTAACATTTTAATTTTTTATTGAAAAAATTTTTGAAACTTTAACATTTATATATTTAAAGTAAAGTATTCTAGTTATATTTTAACGTGTTGTTTTAAAAGTGTTAGTATATCTTTTGCTAATTATTCTTCAGGTAATATTTATTTATTAACTGAAGGGGAATTAGGATTGGATTCCTTGTGTACATTTGTTTGGTTAATATTTTGGTAAATATTTAAAATATAGTTAATATTTATTTAATAATATTTTGATAGGTATTTTTTGTTTCATTGTTGATTTTTTCATTATACCCTTGTTTATCGCGAATAGGAAATATTCGCAAAGGACTGAGGATACAATATGGAATATTAGAACTTATTTAATATGGTTCTTTTTATTTATTTCGTTTATGGAATATTTTGGCATTTGTTTTTTTTAATTTTTTTTTTTTATATCTTTATTATGCTCACTATTATTGTGACTTAAAATATCCAGTAAAATATTGGCAGTTTCATAATATATCCTTTTAATCCATAATTATTTATTATGAATATATTGAAAGTATCTATTTATTTATTTTTTTTAATAAATTAATATATATATTAATATAATAATATATTATATAGATATATATATATATATATATATATATAATATATATATATAATATATATAAGATATATATATATAATATAAATATATATATATATATATAACTAATATATATATATATATTTTTTACAGTTGCACCGCCACCACGGCGAGCAGCCCTATTCAAGGAGGGTTCATGGCCTCATAAGCGCACCAACTAACGCAAATACCACGTGAACACGCAGCTTGAAGTGAGGAATTAAATCACCAGAAACAACAGAAATGAAGAGAATTTCACAAACAGAATGGCATCCGAAAAAGAAGTACCGCACGAACTAACCTGGAGCTACCAATAATCCACACCAAAAAACTCATGCGCAGACACACACCCCTGTGCTACGAGGCGTCGTAAAGGTCGTGGTACGCGAGTGACAAGTTCCCTCGAGCACCTGCCGCTCGGTACCTATAGAAAAGAGATAAAGCACCAACATCGCGCCGCAAATAGTATACTAATTATATATATATACTATATATATATATATAATATATATATATAATAATTATATAATATATAATAATATATATATATTTATTATTATATAATTAATATACAATATATATATAAGTATATATATATATATATGATTGTCCCAATCTATTTCATGCTTATTTATTCTATATTTCTCTTATATTATTTTTGATTTTGATAATTACTAAAAACGAACCCTCGCAGTATAGGTCCGTTGTTAATCATAAAAGTTATGAGAGTCAGCATATTTTATTGCAAGTGTGTTCAGAATCCATCAGTCCAGTTTAAAATCTCTTAATCAGGCTCGGAGTCGCGAGCGTGGATTCGACAGTCGTGGAGTCGTTGCAATTTCTTTGAGTCGGATCTGAGTGTAAACTCTGTGCAAGGGAGTCGGAGTCGCAGTCGATCGAAGATTCCTGAAGTGGAGTCGATCGGAGTCGGATCAGTCGAAAATTAGAAACTACTAATAATTAAATATTATTTAATATATTATTTATTATTATTATTATTATTATTATTATATTATTATTATTTATATTATATTATTATTATTATATATATTATTATAAAAAGTTTTTGATTTTTATTGCCAACTTCTAAATATTTATTATTTACATATAATTTAATTTCCTTAAATAATCTTTGAAAATAATATACAAGGAGAAGAAGAAGATATATACATAGATTCCCGACGCGTGTTCTCTCTATACTGAGACATCTTCAGAGATATTCTTGTAACGAATGAGTCTCTAAATGATATATAATAAGTAAAATCAAAGTGATATTGATCTGACTGATAAATACATAAAGTTTAGTTAATGTCTGCGTGCTGTTTTGATGTAGAGGACCTCCGCAATTTAAGTTCTGGCTTCACACACCGTATAATATTGTGAAATATTTAAAGCCTGTTTTACTTTGATTGACCATGTGCCGTATTGAAATGTTCCAAGATTTTGCTGGGACTGTAGAGATGTTTATATGTCTCCGACAATCTATTCTTCGTTTAACCAATATATGTCGACGTACAGTCTAACTCAGGCAGTTAATATACACAAAGGATTATTTCTTGTAAACGAATGAGTCTTTAAATTGATTTATAATAATAAATCAAATTATATTGAGTCTGACTGATAAAATACATAAATTTTATGTTAATGTCTGTTTGTTTTGATGTAGAAGCCTCCGCAATTTTAAGTTCTGGACTTCACAGATCTGTATAATATTGTGAAGTATTTAGAAATATTATTAACAGTTTGATGACCATGTCACGTATTGAAAGCTCCAAGATTTTGCTGGAACTAGAATGTTTGATATGCCCTGTCTGACAACTATTCTTGTGTAATCCAAGGTATGTCGATCCGTACAGTCAACTTCAGGGCAGTTAAATTGACACACAACGTGATGGGGTCGGGCCAATGCATCTCTTGTGCTAAAGGGAATAACAGTTTGGACTTATGTATAGTCTACTTTAATTTTTGAGGTGTCTTTAGTTTTGAAGTGAGAATTCAAAATATTACGAAGGCACTTCTCTTCCTAATTGACAAATAGCATTGGAAATTTTGAAGAAGAAATTTATCGAATTTTTCTGATTATTTTACTTTTCTTTATATATAATTTTGTAAGGTTATTAGTTAAGATTCCAACCCGCACTCGTGGATCGATTACATTATCAATGAGAATGATCGCCAAAAATTTCTTCATCAAGCAATTGGTTTCGAAGCCGCGAATGGTGTATCCACAAAAAGCTAGCAATGATACGCGAGAACTTTGTAAATAGTCGGTGAATAGGAACCATAGTCCATATACAGACCATTATCAGTTGGTTGACATGTATGCCTGTAATAATGCAGCGCAGAATTAAACATTGGATTTGATGGGTCTAAAAAAAACAATAGGCATATTAACCTAAGTTCGTATGTGAATTTTAAGCATGACAACTCTTAAATTCTATTGATGAACTTATGTATATGATCTATGTTCCTAAAAATAGTGAGGTTGTCGTCGACAACCTTATGTAAAATACTGGGTTAAAGTTGTTTGTTTCACGAAAGATTTTGTTTTTCCAGTGGACATATAGAAGTCAGCAAATGTAGGTCCAAGTGGTGAGCCCATCGGCACTACATCAGTTTGTTAGATATAATTTTCTTTAAAATTAAACGGTGTTGAGTACAACAAAATAATAAAAGGTTCCTCATTTGTTTCTAATATCTGGGGGGTAGGTTTTTTGAGTGATACACTTCGTTAATAATATTTCAATCGTATCAAGAACCGGTACATTATGAACAAAATCCTACAAGAAGCTTGGGAATATAT
>JABUQX010044101.1:0-5000 GCA_015478945.1 Trachelipus rathkii | reverse complement strand
AGATTATAATATCAATAGTAGAGCGAAGAAAGAGCAAATGAATAGTTGTTAGTCTTGCACGGAGAGTATGCTTGTCCACAAACTTTATTCAGCAAAGCCATTTAGATGATGATGGTGATATTTCAGAGGCAGATGCACCCATCCGCTCCCACCTAAAAGTGATAATAAAATCCGAAGCTAGATCATAAATTACTGATAACACCTTTGTTAATAATGTTTCATTATTCATGAAACAACAGAAAGTTTGGAATATTTCAAATGTGTATGGTCTCTCACCTTTTCTCCCATAACCAAATAAACTCCAAGAGTAGTCATTAAAATGGAAGAGTTTATTTCACAACAAATCTCCCAGAGTCTGCGTTATAAGACGTGCCAGACCTAAAAGGATTTTGATTGCGGAATATCGTTAGCTTAACTGAATAATTTATAGTCCATGTTTAATTTGCATGTCAAAATTGTTGCATATTATAAAAAAAACTTCCAATGACGTAATTTTGTAATACTTTCATAAAATACCTACAAATTCTAACAATTAAGAGTTATTATTATTATTATTATTATTATTATTATTATTATTATTATTATTATTATTATTATTATTATTATTATTATTATTATTATTATTATTATTATTATTATTATTATTAATTATTATTATTATTATTATTATTATATATTATTATTATATTATTTATTATAATATGAATTACTTATTATATTATTATTATATTATTATTATTATTATTATTATTATTATATTATTATTATATATTATATTAATATTATTATTATTTATTATTATGTATGACAGTCATTATTATTATTATTATTATTATTATTATTATTATTATTATTATTATTATTATTATTAGGAATGAAAGGATTTTATAATATTATGATTATTATTTTTAATATTATTATTACTATTGTTTTACTTATAGTTACAATAATATTACTACTATTATTATGTTTTTTTTTGGAAGCATAGTTGGAGCTATTATAATTGTACTGAAATTATTGTAAATTTAGTAGTAATTATGATTGTGATTGTGATTAATATTGGTGTATTTGTCGTAATTATTTTTATTTATGATAATTATTTATGATTAAAATTATTATTAATTATCATTACTTATTATTATATTCTATTATTCTATATTATATTATTATTAATTATTATTATTATTATTATATTTTATTATTATTATTATTATTTATTTTATTAAAAAAAAAAATATTTATGTTAATTTCTTTTAATTTTATGATTGTAATTATACTATTATTAGTAGTGTATTATTAGATTCTTATTATAATTTTATATTATTTTTTATTAATATTATATTATATTTATTATTATTATATTATATTGATTATTATTATTAGTTATTATTATTATATTATTATATTATTTTATTATTATTATTATATAGGTTTTTAATTATTAGTAATATTATTATTATTAGTTTTATGATTATATCATTAATAATAATAATTATTATATATTATTATTATTATTATTAATTTTATTATTATTATTATTATTATTACTATTATACTATTATTATTATTATTATTGATTATTATTATTATTATTATATTATTATTAATTGTTTGTAAAGTTTTTATTGTTATATTATTAAATATTATCATATTATTTATATATTATTATATATTATTATTATATTATATTATTATTATATTATTATTATTATATTTATTATTTATTTTTTCTATTTGTATTATTGTAATTATTAGTAGTGTATGTTTTAGTTATTTTTAAAACTCATTATTATTAAATATTTCGGTTTCCAAAGACACAACACTGTGTTGCAATTAGTAAAACCCATTCACAATGAGGAAATTAATCTTGTTATATACAATTAACTGATGTACTTTTAAATTGTAAAAATTTAAACCAATATAATATAAAAATGTATATCACCTTGTTGTTTAATGGGATTGTATCTTCTATATGTTGAATAAACATTTTTAAATTTGAATTTGAAATATTATATTATATTATTATATTATTAATTATATTATTATACTATTATGTATTACAAAAAAAATTCGTAAATCGTGAAAAACAGTCGACTGGAAATCAAGCGAAATAAGCCTATTTTTTATTTTTATATTATTATATTATTATTATTATTATATATTATCATTTCTTATCGTCACATCAGTATCTCTATAACGTATGAATTCAAACCGATATATATATAAATATAATATATATATAAATATAATATAATATATATAATTATAATATAAATATATATATATATATAATATATATATATAATAATATATATATATATATATTATGAGTCATTCAGAACAGCCACAATCCATATCTCAAAAAAACTACACAGCTACCAGGAAAGAAAACATGCTGAAATCTGGTCCAATTAGTGCGAAAATGCAAAAAAAAAAAAAAAAAAAAAAAAATTATATCAAAAAAAAACTACAGAACACGCGAAAGAATATCATTTATGAATCCTCGTAAAATTTGGATAGGAACCTGTTAACAAAAAAAAAATAAAAAAAATTATGTAATACTTATAATAATATATGATTAGAAGGCCTATTAGAGACCTTTTATTGCGTACTCGTTAAAAATAAATAGACTTTCTATTAAATTTTTGCTTTTTTTTTTTAACTTAAGAATACCCCAAGGTATACCGCACCGATGGCAGGAGTCGGTCTTCCGGGGAACTACGGGGGAGGACTAATTCCCCCCCTCCGAGGGAGGGTCTCCGCGAACCCCTGCTCTTTGTATTTGGGGTCCGGGCTTCCTCCGCCCCCTCCCCTACGGGTATGGAAAACGTCCCCCTGTGTTCCGGCCCGAGCCCCCTAAATTGCCGTGTAATACCTTACAAATAATATATATATATACTATGCCCCAGCCCCCGCCAAAAAAAATAGCCAATTTTAATTCTTTAATTTTTTTTTTAATTTTTTTTTTACAGTTTTCACAACAAATTATACAAGGATTCCAAAAATGTTATTTCATTTCCACTGTAGCTTTTGTAGTTTTCGAGATATATTTTTTTTTTTTTTTTTTTTTTTTTTTTTTTTTTTTTTTACAGTTCCCGGTAAAATTCCAGGATTCCCACAATGTATTCCTTTTCCCGTACTGTGTAGTTTTTGACATATGATTGTCGAAGTGATTTCGGCCTATATATATATATATATGGACCAGTACTTTCACTAGATGTTACTGACATCATCGCGATTATCTTCAACAGATTGAGTACCAGCTTTCAGTAATCATCCAGTCAAAACATTGTCAACTTTATAAAGACATTGAATTGGAATATTAGAGAGCAAGGTCATGCTGAAAATTATGTTTCTACATACGCATGAGAGTCTAATCCTGTAAAATTTACCCATGATGCTGAACAGATTATCACCAGGTACTCTGATTGGAAAGATGGTTGAAACTCATCATATGCATAATAATGCATAAAAGGCCTCATTGATTATTAATTATATAATTATCATTATAGCATCTAAGATATATCACAAATATTGTAAACGCTGGTCCGGTAGTCTTGTTCATCTTGCTCTGAATTTCTACGTTAACTCACGAGTGAAAAATACTTTGAATAATAGATGTGATCGGAAGCCTACAGAAACTACAGTCAATCTTTAGTATTATGGATGAATGCTGAGTTTTTCGGAGTTGCAAGAAGAGATTGATTCACACACACATAATATATATAAATATAATAATATATATATATATATATAATTATTATATATATATAATAAATAATAAATATATATATATATATATATATAATATATAAAATCTATAAATATATATTGTATGGTAAGAGGTGTAATCCTATCGATTTAAAAACGAAAAACGAAAATCATTAAAATATAAAAACATATCATTAAAATTAAACCACGAGGGGGGGGGGGGGGGGGGGGGGGGAGGGGGAGGGGGGGGGGGGGGGGGTGGGGGGGGGGGGTTGGGAAAGGGTCACTGAAATGGAAAAAATAAGCGTGCGATAGAACAAAATACGACTCTCTAAGTTTACTAAGATGCGGGGAAAAGTTAAACTTTGTAATAAAATGCATCATCAATGGAAAAATAGTTTGTTAAAGCCCGTGGGACCGGAATTGAGTAGCGAAAACTTTGACTGAAGAACTTCTTATTCATTGCTATAGTTCAGAATGCGACTTTGACAAGCGGATAGGAAGATCAAGCAGGATAGGTTTGGCTATCGCTAGGGACCTGAATACTCCGTACGGAAAGGATGGCTACTGAAAATCCTGGTGAGACAGTGGACGGCGCCTCTTCTCCGAAATGTCTTGCCGGACAGTGCTCCTTCTCCGAAACGTTAAAGGGTTGACTGGTAGACCTCGTTACGAAGAGGAACGCATTGAAAGGGGAAAAAGATACCCTATAACAATATATATAATATATATATATAATATATATATTAATAAATATTAATATATATAATATATTAATATATATATATATAATATAATATATTAGAATCAGTGCACTGCAGTAACATTCTCTCTCTACTCTCTATCTCTCCTCTCCTCTCTCTCTCTCTATATATATAATATATATAATATATATATATATATATATTATATATATATATATATATATATAATATATATAAATATATATATATATATATATAATATATATAATATACGTATATATAAAATTATACTTGAATATTCCTGCTAAATCTTTTTATGTATGCGTTCTTTAAATGTTAACAATTATATATTAAAACAAATTTTAAAATGATTATAATAACTGTAATATTTTTTTCATTTCATTAAGTATTTGGATATTGTTTTAATTATTTTATTTTTATTAATAAATATTATTGATAAACGGAGCATTAAGAAAATGTATAGCATTTAAACATTACATTTACCAACATAGTAAAAAAACCTCCCTTGGTAGCGATAACTTTAGAGACACGTTTCTCCAGAGATGCCGCATTATTATGTTAAAA